>CM039481.1:3303041-3502733 GCA_022433065.1 Begonia loranthoides
TGAAACCCTTCTTTCTTCTCCGCAGGATACAGTCTCTCTCTCTTATTTTAATGTGAATAGATATGAAAGCCATTCCCAGCGAAACAGGTACAGGTGTGTTTTGGGTATTTGTCCATCGTCTTCTTCATCAGATGCTGAAGGAGGTAGAGAAAAGCTATAACTCATCGAGATGGTTCATGGAAGAAGCAGTCGTAGTTTTAGTACAATTCAAATTATCATAGAAGATACAGTGAGTAACAGTCCAAGAACACCCCAAGTATGTCATCCGTATTCAAAGTAAGCATGTTACTTACGCTCTGTTTAATTGAAATTGAAATAAAAGAAGAAGTTGAAGTCCAAGATTCATGATTTTCTAATTCTGTTAAAGATTTTATTCATTTAAATTTAAAGGTTTAATTTAGTAGAGATGATAACTATCATTATCTAATCGAATTATCTTAATACCAATTCTAAATAGTAATGACAATATATATGATGTTAAATAAATTAATTAAATTAAAAGCATGGAGGATGATGATAATAGTAATAATAATAAATAAAATAATTTTAAAATGGTTTAAAAAATGTGAATGTCAATAATATGTAAAAGTAACACCATGAAGACGCACAACGCTTTTGATATATAGTCTACTTAGCTTCGTGAGATAGTAATCCATTCGAACGGGAGCAAAATGTGCAGATTTTGCCACTCTGTCAACTACTACCCATACTGCATCGAATTTTTGTATCGTTCTTGGCAAACATTACAAAATCTATAGTAATTTTATTCCATTTTCATTCCGAAATAGGTTAAAGTTGTAATAATCCAGCTGGTCTCTAATGTTATACTTTTATTTGCTAACAAACTAAGCATTTAGAAACATAATCTGATACATCTCATTTCATTCCACTCCACCAAAATTTATGCTTTAAATCATGATACATTTCCGTGCTACCGGGATGGATAGCAAACCTTGACTTATGGTTTTCTGCCCAAACAGTCTGTCTTAAATCTTAATCACTGGATACCATAACTCGATCTATGAAGTAAAAAAAAACCATTTAAATGGATCTTTCAACTATTAAATTGTTCACTTGCTCATATCTTTTCAAGGCTTTCATAAAGCTCATCATAAAAATTTTGCATATCCTTAACACAATGCATAAAGAGTAGGAGTTGCAATCAAATTAATTACTTGAATTGTGTGGTCATCATCCAAACACTCAAGCTCATAATATTCAATGGTCAAATATCATTTCTAATCTTCCAATACTAAACAAGATAATGAACCTCGAGAATGTCTAGAGAAATCATAATTGCCTATAAATTTCATCCACCGACGTGCCGAAGATTTAAATCATTTGGCATAAATAAGTACTTCAAACTTTTATAATCAAAAGATATCTCAAATATGGTACCATAAAGATAATTTTGCCAAATTTTTAATACAGATATAATGACAGCTAATTCCAAATCATGAATAGGGTAATTCCTTTCATGAGTTTTCAACTGTCAAGAAGCATAAACAACCACTTTGTTTTGTTACATCAACATGCAACCTAAACCAATTCTTGATGCATCGGCATATACCGTGTATGACAAGTTTTCATCAGGAACTGCCAAAAACTGAACATGTAGTTAACCTGTCACGCCCCAAAGGGGACCCGAGACAAAACGGGGAACGATCCGGCCCAAAAAGGAACCAAATCGTCCAACCCTCACTTAAATCCAATAAATAGCAGCGGAAGACTTAAATATTCACGTTACAGATTAGGCCCAAATATAAAGGTCCAGAAGTGACAATAATGTAATCCAATTTAACCAAGTCTAAAATTTAGTGGAAATAACATAAAATATAACTAGGTTACAAACCTCACTAAAATATCTTTAATCTAAAATAGCTAAAATATGGGGAAACTCCAAATTTCCTCTTGAGATGGCAATAGGGAACTACTCTAATCATTTCCTGAAAAATGTAGTCATATTTGGGGTGAGTCGACAAAACTCAGTAGGGAATTATTTTATTTTCAACTTACATGTCATATGAATTTAACAGGCTTTTCACTTAATTAAATTAACAGATTAACATATAAAGAGGTGCTGATGAGCAATAAATTAAGAAATAAAAATTAACAAAAAACGATACTCAGGCGATCGCAAGCCAAAAAGACCCTAATCAGGTTTAGGGTTTTGCGCCCATGGACACGGCACATACAACTGTCCCTTTACTCTAGTTAACAATAAAAATAAATAAATGTAAATGAACTAAAAAGTAAAAGTGACATGCTCGAATTTAATTGAATATTTACATTTTAGGAATTAAAGTACGTTAAATATAAAATAACCCCTACCTTGGTTAGTAACATATTTTCAACAGCAACCGGTCCTTATATCCATAAGCCGTAACCTCATCAGTGTAAAAAAAATAGTAGTCTCTACAATATCAGAGAACAATGGCTTAATGTTATTGGAAGTAACAACATTGGTCTAAGTTCAACAAATCCTACTTCTCTTTAATCAATACCAATAATAGCTATGAAACCTTAAAACTACTAAACAGTTTCATGGTATTCAAACCTTATATCAACTGTTATTGTAAAGTCTAAAGCAATTTTCTCCAAATTCGGTAGATTGATGATCAACTTTTGTACCATAATATCCAATAAAAATAAGAGTTCCATAGAAGATTATCACAACAAAATTATTTCACTACCAAACACTAGCCCAACACCAATACAAAGTATGAATAATCTTCAAACTTCTAAAATTCACATTTTGCTATCATGAAAACTGTAATTCATTTGACAAATTAACTAGAGTTCCAATCCATCATTTGTAAACAACTGTACATTGACAGTTAGCATAAACCAAAACTACAATCCTTCAATATTTCCAAACAATTTTCTAACTTTTCAAATCACTATACAGATTCCTCAATTTTATCCCATCAAATTTTAATGAAGAAAAATTTGATATGTATATATCAGCAAACAATTAAGCATCCAAAACATTTACATTCCTTATCCGAACGAGTTTCAAAATCCAGAACTGTTGCACTGGAATCTGTTCACAAGGGCAACACCCAAAATTCAACCCTTAGGAAACTAATTCATCCATTTCTTGCTGACTTAAGAAGAAATAAAACAAACACAGGAGAAAAAGCTTACCACAGTGATGAACGAATCCTTAACTCGCCAGAGACAATTCACAATATTGACTCTAAAAGTCCAACCTCTTGAGAAACCAATTTCTCTCCATAAGCAGAGTTTTAATAACATAAATTCTTGACCCAAAAATCCAAAACCAACCAAGACAGTCAGTAATTTGCAGCATCGATTTGGAAGAACAAAGACTGAAACTTTAAAACTTAATCAGAGAAACTCACTCACTATCAATGTCTCACTGGAGTCCATCACACAACGTCAATCACCCACTTCAATCCTTGAAGAAAATAATTCATCGTTTAGACTCTGACTAGTAAAGAGAAAGAACAGAACGAAAGGGGGAGGTCGAAACTTACCACGCCAGAGAACACAACAACTCTTGTTGGGAATCTATCACCCGTGTGTCTTCGACCCACCAGAAGAGACAGAACCAGAGGGAGAGAATCTAAGAAGAGCAGAACAAAGGAGGGAGATTAGTGGGATAGTGAGGGAACCCACGAAATCTGAAAATGGGAAAATGGGGGTTATCCCTCTCTTTTCGGCAACTACCCCATAAATGGGGATTTCACTTAATAAATTTTAAATTTTAATTTTAATTTTATTTATTTATTATTATTATATTTTTTTTTTTGGCTTAAAAGGGCCGGATATCACATAACCTCTGCTTAAATTCATCAAAAGCCATCTAACATACATCATTCCAATTAAACTTTATATTCTTTCAAGTCAACTGTGTCAAAGGCATAGCAATTGAAGAAAATTTCTTCACAAACTGACAATAATAACTAGCCAAACACAGCCTCGACCTTAGTCGAATCCACTGATATCTCATCTTGAGAAACAATATGGTCTAAAAATTTCACCTATGTCATCCAAAGTTATACTTTTCTCGTTTTGCATATAATCAATGTTCACGCAATGTCTCCAAAACAATTCTCAAGTGCTCAACATGCTTGTCATGAATCTTCGAATATATTAATATATCATTGATGAAAACCACTACAAATTTGTCAAGATAAGGACGAAATACTTTGTTCATCAAATCCGTGAATATTGCAGGTGTATTTGTTAATCTGAAAGAAATCACTAGAAACTCAAAATGTCCATATTTAGTTTTGAAAGCTGTTTTAGAAATATATACATCACGAACTTTCATTTGATGATAACTTGATCTCAAATCAATCTTCGAAAAATATTTACATCTGCCCAATTGATCAAACAAGTCATTAATTCTTGGCAACATATATCTATTTTTAACTGTTGCTCAGCTTAACTTTCAATAATCAATACACAAACGTAAGAAACCATCTTGTTTCTTTGCCAACAAAACTAGTGCACCCAAAAGGAAAGTACTATTACGAATAAAACATTTGCGTAATAAATCATATAGTTGAATTCTTAACTCTTTTAATTTAAAAGGAGTCATATGATATGGTGGAATAGAGATCGGAGAAGTAATGGGAACAAGATCAAAAACAAAATCAATCTCATGATCGGGTGGTAACCCAAGCAGATCCTCAGGAAAAATATCAAGATAATAAAAAACGATCAATATCTCAAAATCCTGACTGATAGTAAAAAGATCACTAGAAATAACAAAAAATTTCCGTACATTTCCAATTTTCTTCATCTCCGATACAGACTCGCAAAATAGGATCAATAGGATTTATAGATTTTTCATACAGATGTACCAAAACCTTACCGTTTTCTAACATAAATGTTATTTTCCTTCTATGACAGTCAATTTTTGCTTTATAAAAACTCACCTTATTCATACCCAAAAATTTTTATTTTCCCCACCAATATCGCATGATTCAACATGAGGAACCTCAACCAAGGTAGTATTTGACCCATACTTCATCTAAGCATCGCTTTCAACTATCAAAACATTCATTCAAAGTAACTTATTTTACACTTTTAACGTTACTTAACCTTTGAAGATGCAACCTTCTTCTTGTTCTTTGGCTTAAGTACTTCAAAATATAATTTTCATATTTTCCCTTTAAATCCATAGGATTACAATTATCACTTCTGATAGATAACAGCCTAGGTCATCCAATTCCGTTGTACACAAAAATCTTTGAGAAACTTTAATTATTCCATCGTCTAATTAAATCATTACTTTGTTCCATTCATGGTAGTCTCTTACTTCTTGACAGAAGTACCAGTGCTCCCCAAAAATAAACTTGAAGGAATAAATTCATTATTGATCAATTCTCTCAACTGCATTTTCAATTCGTGAAGTGATGAACTTTATGTTCCTCTTGGATCTCATACTATCTAGTTTTCTTTTATGATTTGTACTTGTTTTAGTTTCCGTATCTGTATCTGTATCTATTCTCAGAAGTTCATTTCTAGAAATGGGTGCCTAGGATTCACCTCTAGAAATTCGTTCCTAGAAAATCGTTTCTGTTTCCGTTTCCAAAACATATAAGTGAATCAATCCCTTTTTGAAATTCGATCCATAATCTCTTTGAACTCCAAAACTCTTGATATCATAGAATAAGTTACTTCTTGAATTCTCGACACCATCATTCTTTTGAGAAATTATGTCTTAAGTTCTTGTTCGAGGTGGTGTACCTCAAATCTAGTATTGCTCAACGAGAGCGAGGCGAATCACCATGATACCTCCAGTTGCGCATAAACCATGAAATTGAAATTTCATAATCTAACTGAGAAAATCTCATCAATTTCCTTATTCACATAGCGTGATCAAAATAATTGTCATTGATAATCACTTTGGATTCTATCTAAGTCATTCAGCCCTAACCTTGGCTATATCAATGGGGTTTCACCAATATTATATTCTTGGTTAAGATTAGCACGACACAATCTGATTTTTTTTAGGTGTGTCACTCAGCTTGATGTCTTGGCATTGACGGGTCTACAATAAAATCCGAATGAAATTTCTCTTCTAGTTTTATCATTTACTCCTACGCTTCTTATCTTTCCTTGTAGATTTCATTCCATTTTTCTATTTAGATACATTGTTAGGCCTTTTGAAATAATTTCATCCTAAACGCACTCAGTCGTGTTCATCCCCACTTGCCTTTCACTTTTCATTTCTATACATAATCATTCTCATAAACTTCCCTATCTAACATATAAACAATCTTGGTTAATTGTTTTCTTTAACATTGTTTTATAATCTTTCAAATCTATAGAAATTTAGGCAGAGTTTCCTCTGTTTCTATATTTCTCAAAAGGTATATTGGTATATACATCCTATATCCTGCATAAAACTCTCAAGCAGTTCCAGTATTCTCTAACTCTATCAAGAGATTCAAAAAACATTGGATTCAAAAAAGGTATACATAGGGACCCTATTCTTTCATGCATGGCTACTTCAAAGTCCGCTGTGGTTCTGAAATTGAGACAACTTTTTGATCTTTAGGAGATTTTTGATTTGGTACCTTCTGCAATCGATTCTGAAATCTATAGCAAAAGTTGTGGTGTTTTGAAGTTGAAAAGGTGACAAACATTGGATTCAAAAAACGTATACATAAAGACCTTATTTTTCATGCATGGCTACTTCAAAGTCCACTATGGTCCTGAAATTAAGACAACTTATAGATCTCTAAGAAATTTTTAATTTGATACCTTCTGCCGTCAATTCTGAAACCTGTAGCAAAAGGTATGGTCGTTTGAAGTTGAAAATGTGAAAAACCTTGGATTCAAAAAACGTATACATAGGGACCCTATTCTTTCATGCATGGCTACTTCAAAGTCCGCTGTAGTCCTAAAATTGAGACAACTTATAGATCTCTGAGAGATCTTCGATTTGATAAATTCCACATGTAAATATTTCGCGTTGGAAATTGGTCATATTGTTGAAGAAGCTGACCGAATTGTCGTGTAGCGGCCACGTATGCAAATTTGGTCATTTGGCCAAGTCCACGTACGAGAATTTGGTCAATTGGTCAAAGTCAGAGAAATTAGAATTTTCTAAACAAAATAAAATTTGAAGAATTAAATTGGTCTGATAATCATCGTTTTGTGACGTTTGGGATACGTCAGAAGTGAAGATTGAAAAAAAAAATTGAAAGTGTGATATGTATGTATATAAATTGTATATGGCATGAAATAGATTTAAATATTAGAAAGGAAATAAAATAAAGGGTAAATGATAAATCAACCATCGTGGTTTTTGGTCAATGACAAATCAATCTTTTTTTTAACAAGTTAACCACTGACGTATGAGAAAATGACAAACTCAATAACACCCCGATAATTTTAAAGTGGGTAATTAGAATTATCGGGATATTACCAAGAACGTAACCTATAGATTATTAATTACGAAAATTCATTAGATTGTAATTAATATTTAATTGATGGAATTAAGAAATTTAAATTGAATTTATAATAATGGTTAGTCGACATTGAGATAAGTCGTGAGTTTGGGTTTTGGGTCGACTAATATATATATATATATTCGATGTATAAAAATACATATGTAATATTAATTCATAAAAGAAATACTTAATCATATTAATTAATTAAACTATAAAGGTTATAATTACATGAAAGAATTAATTAGAGTAATTAATTAAATTGTAATAGTTATAATTAATTAAAACCATTATAGATTAATTAAATAATATGACATACGATTTAAATATTTAGAAGAAAGAAGGGGGGGCGAACATTAGGTTTAGAGGTGAAAAAGTTGGAGAAGAAAATGAGAGTTGAGAGGCGATCGGGAGAGAGAAAGATGGAGGCCAAGAGAGGAAGCGACGAGCTCGGAGGAGTCGACGGCGGCGGAGGAGCTCGATCTCGGGCTGGGGTGTTCGAGTGGTGGCTGGCAACGTTGGTCAGAGATCTCGGCCTTGCGTCGAGCTCCATTAGACGGCATATTTCTGGCAACAGTTGAGTGATGAGTTCGTGATGGACAACGAACTCCGACAAGCAAGGTTGACTACCCGCGAACTAGGTGATCCAACTCGAGTACTCTGACCCGATCTGAATGGTTCATATCTCCTTTGCTGGTATTGACAAGAAAGAAGAAGAAGGATAAAGATTTAAGTATGAATTCGCGGTAACGCTTCGAGGTAAGGAAAATGGGGTGTTTTGGCCATTGAGGCCCTACACCACAAGTATGGTTGTGTGAGTTTAAGTGTTAATGTTCTTAAATGTTTGCTGCTAGATGTTAAGTATGTTGTTAGTCTCTTGAAATGCCTATTGTTAATTACTTAGGTGATAGCTCTTCGTACGATTTATTAGTTCCTCTGTGATGATTACTGGTAGTAGTTAATACTTGGTTTAGTCTCCTTGAATGACTTCCTGTTGTATTTTTTTTTATGTTAGCTTATGAGAAATGATATGTAGACTTAGTTGTTTTTGTGAAGGTTAGTTGTTGATAGTGTAGATGGTTAGCACTCTGTACTTTATTGAGAACTAAGGAATGAACAAACGAAGGGAAAATGTCTAAAAAGTTAAGATGCATGAACGTAATAGTTATTTTGGATTTTCATTGTTTTCTCTAAATGTGGATTGTGCACTAATTATAGGATAATAAATTTAGCTTGTAAATGTTTATTTCATGGTTTTGGACAAAAACATTTTGGTTTTAGTTTATATAGATTCATTAGTTAATTGCTAATTCATTTAGTTAAGGGTTAATCAATTGAGCATGCTAATTAAGTAAAACAAGTACGAAATTAAATAACTGATGAACATGTTTAATTTGCTTGTGGTTAATGTGTTCAATTAGCATGTTAAATTATACGTATGTTAAATAATTGAAGTATCAAGCATGCAATAAACTAAGTAGGATAATTCGTATGTTGATTAATTAACTTGAGCATGATTAGATCAACTAGCGATTATTAATTTGATTGAAGCATGTACACTAACTAGGAACAATAATTATATGAGCATGAATATGTAATTATCTAGAGTAATTAACTAGACGATTAGCAACAAGAGCATATTAAAATAATTAAGGAAAATAACAATGATCATGCTAAGTAACTTAGCTAGGATTAATTAGAGCGATTGATAAAATGAGCATGTAAATCTAGCTAGAGTAATTAGTTAGTAATCATCATGAATTGAGTGTCTAAATCACTTAGAATAATTAAGTAGAATAACTGTCTAGAATGAATAATAAATGTATGAGTTATGTAAACAGGTTGGGAAACTAACTAAGATGTTTAATTAGAATGACAAACATAGTTAATCAACTAAGCATGTTAATTAATTAGGACCATTAAATCAATGTGAGCGTGTAATGCACATAAGATAGCTAAAGTGGATTTATTAACTAGAGATCAACCAGTACTTAAAGTAATTCACGAGCATGTAAGTTTATCAGGATAACTAACTAGATTAATACAATCTGACATTGAGCATGTAATTGATTTAGATAATCGATTTAGTTTATGATTTGTTGTCTATTTGCTATTTAAATGTTAGTTTATAATTGTTTCCTGTTGTACACTTTAATTATGATAGTTATGCGCTTTCATTTCCAGTCACTCTATTATATGCGTATTTCAATTTCATAATCAATGCTTTATTTTACTAGAGAGTAAGATGATAAGGAAGATGAAAAGAGAATGAAGTAAACGTGGAGTTAAGAGTCCCACTTATTATACAAATGAATGTTTTATAATTGTTTTCGTTATTGTCTTCTTGGTATTGTTTATGACCTAGATTTATATTTCACGTTCTTAGCATGTTAGTTTCTTTGAACCAAAGCATGATTATTCAGTTAAGATAAAAGCATGTAATAAACTTAGGAACATGTTAATTTAGTATGATAACTGACTAGAACAATCAACTAGAATGACAAAATGTAGGAAGCATGAAAATGAATTAAGAAATTAACTAGAAGAACTGGTATATTAATTAATACTATTGTGTTCTAAGAGTTCAAGCATGTTTTCTTTGTTTCAATTCGTCGTACTCATTTTTAGTTACTGTTCCTCTATTTATGTGTTGAGTGTGCTAATCCATTGGGTCGATTATTTTCCATGTTAAATGCGCTTTCATTTCCAGTTACTTCTACTTTAATGTGCACTTTAATTGTTATGAATGTTATATTGTGAAGCATCATGCATCATGTTAGATTGAAAATGTATGTTCATGCATCATGTAATAGAAACAAAGTAGGAAGTCCTCCCACGGGGTGGTACTCGCATGCATGGAGAGGAAAGTAAAATGGTAAAAAAAAGACAAAGGAAAGGAATAAAAAGAAAAGGGAGTTAAGAGGCGGATGGGTAGCGGTCCTAGTCTAATAATTTGGAAATGCCCCTACCATATCGGGAACGGGACCTAGTTATCCATAAGAGGTTAGGTCCGACCCACTATACCATCCATACGGGTTCTTCTAATCTCCAGCTCGAAGTACGAGTAAAGAAAGAAACAAAACGTAAATAAAAGAATTGGTTTGGGTGGCCCCCATTTCAAATGACCTAAAGAGAGACATTTCATTATTGCATTTTTCTTTTTCCTTAGTAAGTCTTTTTAAACTTACAGTTGCTTATGGTGTAGGTACTGTACGTAGAGGATTGCACGGACTATGAGTAATGAAAGATAAAGAACAAATAGTAGCATACAGGGATGTTGGGTTTGCACACACGAAGGATGCTCATGGCTGGCCAGGCATAACGGTAAAAGAGAAATAATTTTAATTAAGTTGTAATCAACATAAGTTTTATCTAAAGTGTATTTAAATTGGTTAGTCTTTTCATTCAAATTATTAATGTTTGAGTTAAGTTTATAAATGATGCTTTTAATTATGCTTCCGCTATATTTTATAAACGATGATTTTATTCACGCTTCCCCATAAGTCTTTACTAAATGAGATTTTGTATCAAGGTTTACGAATAGTCGGTAGCGATCCGGTTAATGTTGCACTCTGATTTGTTTTTAAAAAGAAAATTTAAATTTTTACGCATTTTCATTGATTTACAAAAAATTTGGTTCGTTAGACATTCTCCGTTAACAAGTTGACGTGAGACACGCAGTGTTTTAAGACACCACGAGACACACGGTGTGGTCAAACTGCAAAAACACCGTGACTCGGTGTCTTCGTCTCCAAACAATTCAATTATCATTTATAGTGTATTAAGCCAAGACAAAAAAATGCAGGCACGCAAGAGAGAATATTGTTGTAGTGTTCATCGGCATCTGAGAAGAAAGACACTGGGACGTCTAGAAAGAAAAATGCCCAAAATCTCAAGACACTGCAATTTTTGCGATGTCTTGACTCAAGACACCGCAGTTTTTGCGGTGTCTTGAGTCAAAAATGCGGTGTCTTAGGAGACACTGCGTAAAACACAGGGTCTTAGGAGACATCTCGTAAAAACGCAGTGTCTCCAGGAGACACAGCGTAAAATGCAATTTGGTGTTCAAAAAATGTTTTAACTTTGACAAAATGCAGTACAATTGAGATCTCATAAATCTTCAGGGTTTGCTAATCGCTGACAAAATCACTGAGAAAATAACAAGGATTGTAGTATAAATTTATATAAGGCAGACGACGCACGACGATTTGTTGTAGATCATTATCAATCCACGGTAGATCATTGTCAATTAGCGGTGGTTTGTGTCTTGATTTGTTGCAGACCATCAATATAATAACGTTATTTTTAAAAATAATGATATGTGGCAGAATAGTAGACAATTTGTTGCATAATTAATTCAATACGTTTCATGGAAAATGTGACAATAATGTTTCTAGAGACCTTTCGATAGTTCAGTGGTTATTTTCTTAGCAAAAATAGTTTAATTGGTTGACTTGTTATTGATCTCAAAATACGATGATTGATTTGACATTTTCTCAAATAATAAAGATTGAATAAAGTTTAAGTTTTAAAAGACTTTACCTTATTTTTTTGGGTTATTATTAATTTTCACCTTATAGTTTAGGATCTTTTTTAAATTTCATCTTAAAGTTTAATTTTTTTAAAATATCACCTTAAGGTATTCGACATTATCAACTTACACCTCACGTTTCATTTCCGTTTGTTCTTCATGTTTCATCCTGGCAACTTCTGAAGCAGACGAACGAAGGCGAAGCTGCCACTGCGAGGAGAACTCTCTAAAGACGAACCTGCGAACACTGCGAGGCGAATGTAACCCAGGCTCCGCGAAGGCGCACACTGCTACCCGATTTTAGCCCCTGCTCTGCAAACCCCTTCCCTGCAAAGAAGAGTTCGCCTTGCACTGCAGCTTCGTCTTCGTCTGTCTTCAAAACTGCCAAGGTAAAACATGAAGAACAAACGAAAATAAAACGTGAGGTGTAAGTTGATAAAGTGGAATACTTTAAGGTGATATTTGAAAAAGACTCTAAACTATAAGGTGAAAATTGATAATAACCTTGTTTTTTTTTTTTTTTTTTCAAATGGGCGGTTACCACTTACTAAGTAGACAAAAAACTTTTTTTTTAATTACTTCAACATGTAGGTTTGGATACGTGCATTGCTTGCCAAAAAAAAATGAAGAAACATTTTTTTGAAAGTTATTCGAGATTGTTTTGGAGATGAAGCCTCGACACAAATGCAAAATGATGAATCTAAAAATGATTTTTTTATACATATTATTGATATTCACATTTTCTAATCCATTAAACCTTTAAATCTTCTATGATAATTTGAATTCTACTAGAACTAGGACTGCTTCTTCCATTAACCATCTCGATGAGTTGTACCTTTTCTCTACCTCCTTCGAAGCTTTGTGAATCCTTTTCATATCCATTGTCATCTTCCAAACCGTTTGTTCTGATGACGGAAGAGATGGAGACGTACCCCAAACGCTATTGTTCCGCCGTTCGTTTCACCGGTAATGGCCTTGACAGTGATTCTCACACCTTCGTCCCGAGAGAAAAGCTCCTAGTTGATGCTCATGCTGAGAAGAAAGAGGGAGCGACAATGACGAAGGAGAAGAGATTGGGTTTCCTTACTATGCTGCAAACGGTGATGAGCCATCCGTATGGGGTTGTTTTTAACGATATCGAAAATATCAGAGGGGCTAGGCATGAATCCTTCAAGAAGTTGGAGAAACCCATTGATCTGGAGATGGTGAAGTTAATGCTGGAAAAGAATTTGTACAGATTTCGTTGAGGATGTCAGAACTGTTGGTTTTTTAACCAATAAAACAAAAAAAAAACTATTTTTTGAAAGAAAAAAACGGATGAGATTAATTCATAAACTCATAATTGAAAAATTACATCTAACAACTATTTAAAAAGATAAAACATAACAAACTAACAAAATATCATATTTTAAAACTAATTTGAATAGATCAAATCTTAATTCAAAAATCAAATAAACTTCACGTGGAACCTACTCATAGGAATCTAAAGCATATTTCCAACACTCCTCCTTGCTTTAGAAATTCCAATCTTTTTCTGTAGAAACTTAAGTCGGGCAACTGGTGCAAATGTATTTGAATAGTCAACTCCAAATATCAGATCATAGCTCTTCACCACAAGTCTTTCCTTGTGTTTATGAACTTGAGGTCTCTCCACAAGACACCAAATCTTGTTTTTCTCTATTGTGGACAGCTCCTCCTTCACTACTATCATCCAATTTTGCTCTTTCTTGGCTTCTTCATAGTCTGCAGGTTCACAAACCGCTATGTTGCATTTATGATAGGCATTAGAGGGAAATCGAATACCTCTAATAGAAGCATCGTCAAAAACTTTATTTTTCCTGCCATCATCATTCTGATCTTGTGTTTCAATATCAGCCTGATTTTGAAGTTGCAATTTTTTTGTTGCTCTCCAAACCTTCTTGGGAAATAACTTTCTGCTTTGTTTTCCAAACTGACGTACTTTAGTGATGTTTTCCTTGGCAGAGAATGCAGCATGCTCCTCTGCCCGTAGTTTTTTTCCGTTAGGGTTTTTCCACGTAAATCTTGATGACCCTGCTTCCGCAGTTTTCTTTTTTCGTTTCGCTTTCAATTCTCAACAAGAACAACCTTCTCCAACGCCTTGCAGATTTTTCCGGCGACTGACGACGTTCATAAGATGGCCACCAAGTTGAAAGAATACTTTGAGACCGGGTTCAAGATCACGGTGGAATCAATGAATTGTGAACCGAAGAGATGCAACAACCAGGACGTGTCCGAGAAGAAAGAAACACAAGGAGAAAAAAATGATTCATCGTCACGTAAAAGAAAGTCAGCGGCGGAAAGCAGTGGCAGGGAAAAAATCTACGTCGTCCGACAAGAATCAGAAAGAGAAAGCAATCGAGCTTCCGTCACTGGAACTCAATTGGTAAATGAGAGGGATGGAAAAAGTTTCGTCATTACCGTTGTTTCCGGTGCACCTGAACAATCTCCCGAGAGGCCGGATTCTCCAGTGGCGATGTCTCCGAGGAGGGCGGCCCGAATTGCAAAGTTGAAGGAGAGGTTTTCCGAGACGATAATGAAAGCCCAGAAGGCGATTTCTGCTTCTGCTCCTACTGACCGTGATCGGAAAAAGAAGGAGGCTCAGATGAAAGTGGAGGAGCAGAGGAAGAGAGAAATGGAGGCTCAGCTGAAAGTGAAAGAGCAGAGGAAGAGAGAAAGGGAAGCTCTAGAAAGAATGGAGAACACGGCGAAGTTTGGCCAGGACCATGAGGCTCTCAGGGAATTTGAATGGCTTCTTAGGCATTCAGTGTTTAGGATGACGGACAACAGCAGAAGTTTAGAAGAAAGTACGAATTTGTCCATGGAAGAAGAGGGAGCTGATGAGACAGAGGAAGGGGAGATACCCCCATCCCCGCGTGCGATGGAGATACTTGGTTGAGAATGCATAGACTGTGTCTATAGTAAGGCGTCTTCTCTTCTGGGGAGACGATAGATTTGTACATATCCTTCTGGGCAACATTAGTTCTCTTTTACGAATGTTAATGCATTTATTTTCTTGAATTTGTCGAGAAAGTCTTTGCTTTGTTAAGTCAACAGCAATGGTAGAATACAACAACAAATTTACAAAGCAACTTGCTTTTTATGTGAGGTGCAAAGCTCTACATGCATCCGCTCTCCAATGCTCGTTTAAATTTTAATAGATTGGATTAGCAATTGTTTTTACGACCAAATCATTTGTCATTGAAAAATAATATATGATCTCTTAAATGTGTCGACCATTATCAATACGATCCGAAGAAAGATGTGACGAGTTAGATTTAAACGGAAAAAACGGCTGAGTTGTTTAGTGCTGCCATGCATCATAAATGATTGGATAATTATCATCTCCACGTTATAAAACAAATCTTCCCTGTAGAAACAAAAGCTCAAGGCAACGAAGCTGAGAAGGTGTACATTGATTTTCACAAAGTTTTCTGCATTTCTCCAAAAAACAGCTCCTACTCGTTTTAGTAGTAAATGAAATGACATCCATCCTAACCTGCAGAGGGAGGAAATGAGGAATAATCATGTTCAAGGAGCTGCAAATACATTGCAAAGTATGAAGGAAAAAGAAGAATGAAAAGGAAAGTTTGATGTTACTTGATCAACAGTGACAAGCATGGCTGTCCCTCCAAAGTCGTAGGAGGTGCCACCAGCGACCTTGCTCCTTTGCCAATAGCTGTTGAAAGCGAAGGAAGCGTGGGCAAACAATGTGTCGGGTTGAAAGCAGAAGCCATTGGGCATAATGGAATCGCAGTCAGCACCAGAACCACAAGCATAGTTCACAGCCTCTTGGATGATGGGGTCGGGCACCGACGGCTTTGCCACGCACCAAAGAGCAATGTCTGGGGCCGCGTTGGGGGGCGGTGGTACTGACGGTGGAGGGGACACCACGGGCTGTTCGAACACGATGGGGGGACTTGGAAGGAAAGCTGTTGTAGGAGATGGAATAGGAATTGGAACATGAGGGGTGGCAAAAATACTGACAGAGGGGTGAACGTGAGTGTGGGTGGAGTTGGGAAGTATATAGTCAGGCTTGGCACACTGATTTCTGGTGGGCTTGGAAAGATCATCCCCGCCGTAGCCGGAGATGGAGGTGGACTGTAAATGGGAAGAAAAGGAGGGAGGGAGAGTAGAAAGGAGGCGGCCGAGAAGCGTAAGCATAAGGCGTTGGAATAGTTATTGCCGGCGTTTGAGGAGTGTTGGGCTGATTAAGGCAACAAGGAGGGGCGTTCGGGGAGAGGAATCAGAGGTAGTGAAAAGAGAGACAGAGAGAGAGAGAGAGAGCAGAATGAAGGTATGGCTGTATGTTGGGTGAATCCACCCCATCAATGCCAAGGTGTTGTATCTTCTGACCCACTACGTCCAAGTACTTAAACATCTTCATCTGCAGCGGCAGATTTTGCTTAGCAATGGCGGGCTTTGATCTTCTTCCATCTGCCCAATCAAAAAACAACCGCATAATCTTTTATAATTGCAAGACAAGAATAATCAGACACTATAGATGATTACCGCAACAAGGTAAAAGCAGAGAGATAAAGTAAAGATACAGAGAAGAAGAATGGAAGTTGACTTCAATTCCATGGCAGACCCAAACAACAGGAAATGCCACGTCCTTTTCCTTAATGGTGTAGGGTTCTCTGCGTGTGAACGTGTAAGTCAGTTGTAAATATATATTTATATTGTAACTTGTTTCAATTGTAATAATAACTTCTCTGTTCTCCTCTCTCTTGCTGGCTTTACTATTCTCCTTTTGTAGAATACTCTTCTTGGTATAGAGCTTAGCTATGGCATCCTGGAGCAGTACTGTACGTCCGTCTTCTTCGACCCCAGTTTCTTCTTCTACACCAGTTTCTTCTTCTACCCCATTGTCTGTTTCTGCACTTTCTTCATTTTCAGCAATGAATCAGAATCTTACTGTGAAGCTTGATGCCCACAACTATTTGGTATAGAAAAAATAACTTCTTAATATTGTAATTGCAAATGGTTTGGAATCATTTCTTTATGGTTCCACTAATAGTTCTACTCCTATTCTACCCAATCTGGAACCAAATCTAGATTTCACTCTATGAAACGCTACAATTATTTTCTTATGAGTTGGACATATGCATCTTTATTTGATTCTCTACTTCCACAAATTGTTTCTTATTCTACTACTACGGAGATTTTGGTTGCCTTGGAAAAAATATACTCAGCGAGTTCTCTTGCTCGGATTACAGAAGTCCGAATATCAACAAAATCAAAAAATTAACCCCATTAAAAAAAATATCCACATGTAAGGACCAATAAAAAAAATAAAATTAGCCTACATGTGAGGGAGAATGTTAAGATAAATGTAAATGATTAAATTAGTCTTCAACCCACAAATTTAAGGTTTTAATATTGTTGGTAATTTGTAAAGAAGAGTTTTCTAGAAAAGGAGAATAGTAAAGTAAGAGAGAGGAGAATAAAGAAGTTATCATTACAATTGAAACAAGTTACAATATAAATATATATTTACAACTGACTTGTACACGTTCACACGTAGAGAACCATACACCATTTAGGAAAAGGATGTGGCATTTCCTAACATACCCCCGCAATCTGATGGTCGAAGAACAGTAAGCTTGGAACGAAAGAGTTGAAAAGTAGTATGTGGAAGTGGCTTTGTAAGACAGTCAGCGAGTTGTTGTTCTGAAGGAATGAAGTTGACTAATAGAGCTTGTTGCGCAACTTTATCACGAACAAAATGAAAATCTATCTCCACGTGTTTAGATTTAGAATGCAATACAGGGTTGGAAGACAAGTATGATGCACTGACATTATCTGTGAAGATGACAGGAGTAGAACTATGAAGATCAAGCTCCCCCAATAATGAAACTAACCAAGATAATTCAGCAGCGCTATTTGCGATGGCCTGATACTCAGCTTCAGTACTTGAGCGAGAAACAGACTTTTGTTTGCTCAATGACCATGAGACAAGGTTGGGACCATAAAAGATACAAAAGGCGTTAGTGCTTTTACGATCATTAGGACAAGATCCCCAATCAGCGTCAAACATACTAACGAGAAATCCAAACTTTTTGACAAAGTTAACGTATAATCAGACGTTCCCTTTAAATATCGTAGAATACGTTTAACCGCTTCCCAATGACAGTCCGTAGGAGAATGCATAAATTGACAAACCTTGCTAATGGCAAAAATAATATTGGGTCGAGTTAGAGTACAATACTGGAGAGCTCCAACTATGCTACGATAACGAGAGCCATCTTGGAGAGGAACACCCGAAGTAAGAGATAAGAACTGCCTTGCTAGCATTAGAGTAGAAACAGGTTTAGAATCCATCATTGATGTACGAAAAAGAAGATCATGAATATACTGTTGTTGAGAGAGATGAAGAGTAGAATCTTCATATTTAACTGAAATCCCAAGAAAATGATGTAAATGACCCAAATCCTTTACTGCAAATAAAGATGTCAGGTATGTTATCAAATCAGTAATGAAGCAGGGATGACTGGCTGTGATAATTATGTCGTCCACCTACACAAGAAGAAGAGTAGTAAGGTGGGCTGATTTAAAAATAAACATTGAAGAATCAGATCACGAAGCAACAAACCCACGATTTAAGAGAGCAAGCTACAATTTTGAATACCACGCACACGGTGATTGCTTGAGCCCACATATAGCCTTGCGTAAAAGACACTTTGGAGGATGAAGCAACATCAACAAAACCTGGAGGCTCAGACATATATACAGTTTCACGCGAATCATCATGAAGAAAAGCATTAGAAATATCCAACTGACGGATGGACCAATTCTGTGAAAATGCATGAGCAAGAACAAGACGAATGGTGACCGATTTAACTACAGGACTAAAAGTTTCAAAATAATCCACACCTTCAGTTTGAGAGAACCCTTTGGCAACAAGCCGAGCTTTGTAACGAGCAATAGAGCCATCTGGATTAACTTTTAATTTATAAACCCACTTGCAGCCAACAATGTTTGCACCAGGCAGAGGATCAATAAGGTCCCAAGTTTTATTTCGGTGAATGGCATCCATTTCTGAGCGCATAGCAGCGATCCAACCAGCAGACTTAGAAGCTTGTGAGAATGTAGTTGGTTCAAATACAATTAGAGAAACTTGGTGAAAAAATAACTTCGATCTATGAATTCCAAATTTGGCACGAGTTATCATGGAATGAGCATCGGTAAGACAAGATGCTAGGGGTAAAGAAGATGGGGAAGAGGAAGAGGGTCTGGAGTTGGAAGAGGACAAAGTCTTTGAAGTGGAATCAGGTGTTCGGGAGTTAGAAGAGGACAAAAACTCTGAAGTGGATGAAGTGGAAATTGGAGACACTAAAGGAAAAATGGGTAAAGAGAAAACAGAAGACGTAGAAGGTGAAGGAGAAGAAGATTGAGAAGTAGCAAAGGGAAAACAATTTTCATTAAAGATGACATGTCTAGAAATCTAAAAGCGGATCACATGTAATAGAATAACACAAATAGCCTTTGTGAAAGATTAGAACAATAACCAAGAAATACACACTCTTGGGAGCGATATTCTAATTTATGCTTGTTAAAATTACGTAAGGCAAGGAAACATGCACAACCAAAAATACGAAACCGACCATAGGCAGGTTGTTTATGGTATAAACATTGAAAGGGCGAAATAGAATCAAGCACTAGTGTAGGAAGAGAATTAATGAAAAATACTGAAGTTTGAAAAGTATATGGCCAAAATCGAAGTGGAATGTTAGCATGTGACAGAAGACATAATCCCATTTCAACAATAGGTCGATTTTTTATGTTCGACCCGCCCATTTTTGTGCATGCGTGTAAGGACATGATATACGATGATGAATGCCAAGAGATAAAAACACTAAGGATAAGGAACGAAACTGGCCACTCCAATCAGATTGAAATTCTTTAATACGACATCCAAACTGAGTTTGAACAAAAGAATTGAAATGCAAAAAAATAATTATGAACTTCATCCTTCGTACATAAAAAATAAATCCAAGAAAAATGAGTGTGATCATCAATAAACAATAGAAAGTAACGAGTATTTGTAATTGATGGTACAGGAGAAGGCCCCCAAATATCTGAATGAACAAGTGCAAATGGATGTGAAGCACGAGAATTTGAAACAGTAAATGGTAATTAATGTCTTTTACCAAATTGACATGCATTACAAAAGAAAATACAATGAAAAAATGGTAAAGATAAGTGAGAAAAAACTATAGATAAAACTTTTGTAGATGGATGACCAAGACGCCGATGCCAAACATCAGAACAAACAATGGTATTTAGTATCATATATCCTTGACTTGGTGTTGGAGATAGCTTATGGAAGAAGGTAGAAGAAGATGATGAGTGCTAACTTTCCAAAAAAAAATAAAATTTAAGGTGAAATTTGATAATTACACCCAGTTAGGAGTTTTAGGTAGGTTGTGTGCCCTTTTTCCTAGGGATAAAGTTTTGAATTGATACTATGGTGGTTTTAATTCGGAATTCAGCAGTCGACGGCGTCTTGGCTAAAGTGATGGAGGCATCATCGCCATTTCATAGTCTCGACGACTTCGCAGCCTCTTCCACCCTCGTCACGTTCGATCGCCCCCTCCCTCTGCTACGCGGTCCCCTCAGAGATGATTTCGCCGACGAATTCTCTGCTGGCCCCTTCGTGCTAGCTTTCAAAGACATTCGAGCCTGGGAATCTGCGTACGAAGCTTGCCACTCTAAAATTGTTCGACAATGTGAGGAAGGAGCCAGATTTGGTTGCGCCATAAGTGCATCGAACAAGTGTAAATCGCCGTGGTGGTGGGCCTTGATTGGTTGGAAGAGGAGGAGGTTTGATTTGACGGAAAGAGCGGGGTGCGAAGAGCGAGAAATGGATGCTTGTTTGGCAGCGGCCAAGGAGAAATGCGTTGGTTTTGCTGATGAAAAGTGTTTGAAGCCATTTAGGGATGCTAGGATTGCGCTTGGCGAGAGAAATCCGTTTGAGAAGAAGGCTCGTAAGTGAGTATATTGGGCATCTATGTCTAATTTTTGTTTCTTACCCAATATGATTGAATTGGATAGAAATTCTTCACAAAGTGCATTTGGCTTCTCTCATTTTCGGGCCAGGGTCTCGAAAATCTATTAATCAAGGTTGCACCGTCAAAGAATCCAATTTTTATGTGGATATGAGCTCTGTCAATGGCTCTCTTACACATTGATGAAAGTTCAGTAAACTCTTACACATTGATTATATGCTATGTGCGATTGTGCAAGTACAATCATTTAATTTTTGCATATTTATCTCTGGCAAAGATGTTTTTGGCGTGTAGAACTATTGTGGTTTGAGATTCTAGGGTTCTAAACTCTGCATAATCAAGTTTTAGCCAATGGACCAGACTTTGAGGGTTTGAGTGTGATAAATGAGAACCACCTTAATCCAATATGAATACGATGCTTTATATCTGCTATTTCAATATCACCGAGTAGGCAAGTGTAAGTTTGCAGAGTGAATGCAAGTTATTCGTGAACTAAAACTACGATGTTATACCTAAGCAGAGTTCGGATTCCCCGTTTGTCTATTGCAGGGGATGATGATATATTCTTTTCGCCTTTAACAGCTGATCAAAGGAGTTCAGACAAGTAATGTTCATTTTTCTCTCATGGTTGTTAGCTCAAGTGTCTCTATGGCTCTTAGGGTTGTTGCAAATGATTCCGATGACTCAAGTAATGTGGACGAGTTTCCTTCTGTGGAGACCATCTTGAATTTGATCATATTGTGGAGTCTTTTGATGATCCTAATTCCCTCAGACAAGAACATTTTTCTTCTTTAAGCTATGTTAAAGTTCCTGATGATAATTCACTGCAGCAGTCTCATCACTTTGATCAAATGGGCCATGTGAAAGCTAGCTGATTCTGGTATAGTTGCAGAAACAAGTTATGCTTCAAATGACTCTGCTCGTTCTCCTAGTGATGGAATGATTTTGTCCAACCCATATTTGTCCTTTGAGACAGAGTACTCTGGTTTACACATGGCATGGAGTTACTTCCGTCAAACTTTGGTTCAATTGAAATTAAGAGAAAACCTGCCTCGGAAGTTGGAGAAATGTCACAATTTGGAATATTGGCTGATCCTGGTGACTCCACGACATCTAGAATTTTTTAAAAGAATGAGGCTGACTCTCTGTATCAAGTTTATTTAGGCGACGGCCATGGCTATGGGGGGCTGCCTGCTTAGCTTCCATTAGCACACTTTTAATATGAGCCCGATGATGAGTAAAAATGGGTTTCTGAAACCCATGAGCCGGCTTCAAGACTTGAGGGGAGATCTTATTCAATCTTTTTAATAATCATGTTATATTTTAAATTTAATAATCGTGTTATATCTCACTCTTGAAGTACGGCGCTTACATTATCCATTCATTCCAGTCTCGGATCAGTGGCAGAAAGGCAAGCCTTCAAAGCTTACGCCTTTCCGTTCGAGCTCAGTTCCTTTTCAGGTATCGGCTCTGAATGATGGAGCTGTTGAGGTTTTCTTCTGCCCCTTCTCTTCTCTTCCCACCTCCAACTACAAAGAACCAACTCTCGAAACCCAGTTTCCTTCTCAACCCAATTCCACCTTCATCTTCGCCATTGCTTCATAAGAACACTGCGTCAGTTCGACTCTGCGCGTTTGTATCACCCGCTGCTTCAACGGAGTCAGAGGCGGCGGCAGGTAGGGAGGCAGTTTTTGATTGGTATTCACAGTGGTACCCCATTATGCCGGTGAGCGATCTTGACAAGAGGATTCCGCGTGCGAAGAAGGTGATGGGTCTTGATGTGGTGGTGTGGTGGGATAGGAATGAGAATGCCTGGAAGGTGTTCGACGATATGTGTCCGCATCGACTCGCCCCATTATCTGAAGGGAGGATTGATCAGTGGGGTAGGTTGCAGTGTGTGTATCATGGATGGTGTTTTAATGGCGCTGGTGATTGCAAATTTATTCCCCAGGCACCTCCAGATCGTCCGCCGGTAAATTTCTTTATTTTTCTCAACTTTAAAAACTGACCATCAAGTCATGATTTGAATTATTTCCTATTGTTTAATGCAGGTCCATACGTCGAAGAAGGCCTGTGTAAAAGTTTACCCAAGCAGAGTACAGAATGAAATCGTTTGGTTCTGGCCAAGCACAGATCCACAGTTTAAAGATATTCTAACGAAGAAGAAGCCTCCATACATCCCAGAATTTGATGATCCAATATATACCAGTTCAATGAATAATAGAGATCTTCCTTATGGGTATGCAAAGATTGTACTATGACTTTAGGCTTCTAGCAAGATCTAATGTGTATTTTCAGGTATGAGGTGTTGATTGAAAATTTTATGGACCCGGCACACGGTCCATATGCACACTACGGTATACTACCACAACCTAAACACAGATAAGAATTATGAATATGATCGTCCTCTGCAATCCAACTTTCTTGGTTAACATCAACTAACACCAAGCGACTTTCACTGTGAAGGCTGATAGAGAAGGAGGCAGACCATTGAAGCTCAGTATAGTGAAGGAAGATATAAATGGTTTCAGCGGAAAACAGGAATGGGGCACCAACAAATTTGTGGCCCCCTGCATATTTTCTGCTTTCCCTAATCCAGTGGTGGATAAAGGAAAGATGGGTAGTCGAGGAAATGAAACTCTGCCATCTGGTGCAAAAAATAAGGTAAAAAGAGCATGTCAATGGAATGTGTTCTGCTTATTGTTTTTTCCCATAATTCGCCGTTTTCTAATTTAGACGATTTTGGGTCTTGGTCAGGAATCAGTTCAAGCTGCTCCCCGACGAAATGCACTGCTAATTTTTATCTGTGTTCCGGTCAGTCCAGGTAAAAGTAGACTGATCTGGACCTTTCCAAGAAATTATGGCCCATGGATGAACAGAATTGTTCCTCGTTGGGTATTGCATATAAATCAAAATCTATTGCTGGATTCGGATTTGCAGCTGCTTCATCTGGAGGTAATGCTTCTCCTTCGACAGTTCTATCGACTTGGAGCAAGCTACGAGAAACAAAACCTTTATTCAGTGTGTTATTCACAGAAGCAAGAATAATGATAACTAATAAGCATGAAAAAAATGTTATTTTGTTTGATTGATGCATTACCAACTTCTGGGATTACTTGCAGGAGCGCAAGATAATGAATAATGTACCTTCCAACTGGCAAAAATCTTGTTTCATGCCTGCAAAGTCGGATGCTTTGGTGATTGGTTTTAGAAGCTGGCTGAACAAATACTCAAACGGTCAAGTCGATTGGCGTGGCAATTACGGTGATGCTCTCCCTCAAACTCCTCCAAGAGAACAACTGTTAGACCGGTAATAAGATGTTTATTTTGATCTAACCAAAAATTGCAGAGAAGACAACTTGGGGGGATGATCAAGTTGAGCGCTTGACAATTTGTTCAAATGCGAATGCAGGTATTGGTCTCATGTGGCGAATTGTCGGAGTTGCAGTGCGGCTCACAAAGCTTTGAATGCGCTGGAAATTGTTCTTCAGATTGTGTCTCTGGCTCTAATTGGGGTGATTGCTGCCTTCAATCAAAAGGTGACATCCACTGTTGTCAAGGCTTTAATCCTCTCAATGGCAGTCTTAAGCTTTGCTGCTTCAAAGTGGCTCTCCCACTTCATTTACAGAAACTTCCATTTCCACGACTACAACCACGCTCTCATTTGACACCAACCCCTGCGCTGTATTCTATTCTGTCCTCCTGTATATATTACGACACGGGTTGTATGGTGTAGTTTGTAGATGCAAAAGTTGACTCATCATAATCAAGATTGGATTCGGTTGTAAGTTTCAAGCAGTAATTTGCTGTTCTCTACTATTGTTTACATTCCCTTTCTGAATCCTTTGGGAGCGACTAAACACCCTCTAACTACATTTGGCGCCACATAAATGTAGAGATTTGCTATAGAACAATGACTCAGTCCGACCAGCGATTATGTTTCTTCTGAAAGTTTCCATTTGAGAATGAGGGGAGTCAAACAGATGGCAATGAATCAGATGGGTGATGAAACAGTGGGCGATGGTGCAGTGTGGCGTGATACAAATGACTCCACCAGCGGGTTCACCAGATGTGGAGCTTCGTCCTGCATTACATGGATATAATGAAGCATAATTCTACAGGAGAGAGAGGAAATGTAGAGAGAGAGAGAGAGAAAGACCTGAGGACAATGTCCAACATTAGGGAGGACAACAAAGTCTTCAACAGAATCAAAGTTTCTAAAACTTGCTCCAAGCTCAATGGGTTCCCAGGGGTCTTTGTCACCCCAAGCTATCAGAACAGGACACTGCAAAGGAGTAATTTCAGACGGTCAAACACAGCACTACGCTAATCTAATAACTATCAAGAGGATGAGCAAGCTCTACAGAAAAAACTGACCTTCACCAGAGGCAGTAATTCCTCGGGAAGAGGCCCGCCCGAGTAACATACAAATTCCAAAAACACACCTGCAGCACCAGGTTCCAGTCCCGGTCTAAGAATCATCTGCACCAGTTCGTCTGTCACCTTGGAGGAGTCGTGGTAACACTGCAGCCAATTTTTTGTTAGAATTAGCAATCACAAATCACATACCAAGGCTTGTCTTCAAGTACAAAACATATTTTACAGCATTGAAGGTACCTGACAAAGAATTCTTTTCACAGATTCCGGAGTCGCAACCGTTCTAAAAAAATATTTTCCCATAGCTGTATTTCTGCCCCAACATCATGGTTCGAGCTCTTAGATGAAAACTTTCGACTGTACATCGGACAGCAAGAAATTGTCAAGATAGATTTTACCTTAGCAAGTTCTGAAATGATCTGATCAATGGTCTTCCATACCAAGGTTGCTTCTTGATATGAAGCATGCGAAGAGATATATTTAAAAGGACAATACCCTTGCAGATCTGTGGCTCCATCACAGCTGCCTGAAGACCAACAACTCCTACATGATCAGCCACGCAATATCTTTAAGAAAAATACTTTGGAAGTGACAAACTTACAACATTTTGCAAGAAGTTACGACAACAATTTCAGTTTTTTTACTAAGATGTTTCAATGATGCAAAATCGTCCACATACTTCGAATGCAGATCCATACATTCTAACCAAGATTATCTATCCACATAAACTAAGATAGAAATGAAAGTTTTTTCATGATAACGAAAACTTAAGAGTCGTCCAAATTATATGGATTGCTGTGGCACTGAATCCGACGCGAAGGAGTAAGCTAGTGAGATTCCAAACTATGTCAATGAGATATGAAAGAATTGGAAGAACAAGATATGTCATTCTACCATAACTCCATCCAAGGAAACATTAAACATGAAGAATAGAACAAACAAGTATTAGTTATCTGATTTGCTGCAGTGAGATTTGGTAAGGCAATAGAGCCACTTACCTCCAATAGAATTACATATGAAAAATGCATCATCCTCAACCACATCAGCAACAAAATCATTTATCTGGGCGGCCCATGTCTCAAATGTATAAAAGTTCTTTCCAACTAAATCTGGATCTGGTTTGTCAGAGTATCCATAGCCAATAAGATCAAGAGAGTAAACTTTATGCCATCTTGCCAGGATCGAAATGTTTTTCTTCCAATGATCACTGTAAGAGGAAAAAACAAGTCATTTGCTAGGAATGAAGATACAATGTGAACATAAAAAGAAAATATTGTCACTGTGGATTCCTAAAAGTTGACTCTTTGCCATAGAAAACGCCACTACACTGGAATTGAAGATTCCAAAGCTGTATCTTGCTCGAGTAGTACAAAAATAAATACATATGGACCTTAATTTTGCAGAGCAATTTGCATAGGTAAATACCTATGGCAATTTTAGTTGTCTGCTAATGAGAAGCAAAGTATGAATAGCATAGACCTGTTTGCTCCAAAACCATGAATTAGTACTAAAGCAGAGCCGCTGTTTCCAGCATATTGATAACGAATTTTATAGTCCCTCCAGTTCCATGTGCTGCAAAGGAGAAAAATGAAATAAGAATCAAGAGAAAACATCTAAGAAAGTTGCAAGTAGCACATTCGGGGTAAAAAGCATCCTAAAAATGTTATTATGAACTTCCCCCAATTTTGAGGAAGTTAGGGTTGCAATCCAATTAGCCATTATCAGTTTACACTGAGTTGGACGAGATACATTACAGTAAAAACGTGCATAGAACTGTCCACAGAATGTCAACAGAGTGGCGAACAAGGTACCTGCTCTGAACTTGGAGTTCCGGCCCCTTATCGTCCTCGATTTCTTCAAATTGAACGTTCAAACAAGAAAACGGGACGAACCCACGAGACTGAGACGGAGGAAACGCGAAAATTCTTGGGGGAAGTCTAAACTGTTGGAAACGAGCGTAGCCCGACTGGCTTGGAGACGCAAAAGTCTTCACACGTCTGCCATTGAACATGAATGACAGAGTCAGTGACGAAGAATTGGCGGCTGCCATCATTTCAAAAACAGAGGAAAAAACGGAGGGGGCGATGGTTGCACAAAATACAGAGAAATGAATGAAGGTGGTGAGGGAGTAAGCAGGACCTTGCGTTAGATTCATGTTCGAACTTCACCCACGTAGCCAACTAATCGCCACTGTATCATCACGCTCATCACCTTAATCTTATCAAACTTCCACATTAACTGTAAAAGCTTCAAATTGAAAATATTCTGCAATCTGGCCTCAAATAGATTAATCTTCGTAAACTCGTTGGAAAATCCTCGGTCAGATCAAAAAAAACACTTGTACACAAACGTATGAACAAACGCTATAATACTTCATTTCATTTATTACTATATTTGTTTAAATTTGACACAAACTTATTCGACATAATTACGTTTAGAGGACTAGACCAGACATTAAGTACAATGATGAATTCATCTTTAGGCACTCTTTATTCCTCACGAGCTGACTCCATTGTAAAGAAGCTACTGGTTTCCTGCGACGGGGCTCTCCTGACCCTTCTTGAAATCATCCCAGCCCCTCACCCACGGCTTACCAGGTAATGCACGAGTCCCTGGAGAAGCATGACTGTTGAGGTTCGTCATGACTTTATCTTGGACAGAAACAAACACCTAAAATAACACCCAGAGCAAATAAAATCAAACCTCCAAACAAAAAAATGCCTAGGAAGAATAGCACCGAAAGTAGTTTGATTAGATAGCTAACATGATTGGTTTTCAATTCCTCCGGGGGTTGCTCCTGCCCAGTTAGCCACTTCCACAAATCTGGGTTTTCCTGAAGAAAAGCAAGAAAATACTGAAAAGACTAGAGAGTAACTATGCACGAGGACTACAAGTCCATATAACACTTGTCCCTCAATCAGTGTAAATCATCGTAGATTACAAGATATTTGAATATTGAGTACAACCAAACTCTGTTTTAACTCAACCCCATCACAAGATGGGGCACGTAAGGATGAATTAACATGGAAGCCAAAAATATATCCACCAGATCCCCAAGAGTTCCTTTTTACTATGAGAGCCTCCGCATATGCACAGTGATTGGTGACCTAGAAGCTTTTTAGAATGACAATATACCAAACCAAAATAAAAGCCAACTTATCATACATGATTATACCTGATGCACAATATAATTAGTGAAAACAATGAATATTGTGTAGCTGCTTTTTTCGAATTTGAGTGTTTCGAAATTCTTGTGGATTACAGCGTGATCCACAGGTTTTGACTTCATATATACCGTGTTTGAGATGAACAATCGGCTCTTATAAACCAATCAGAAATACTAGAACAAGGCCTCAACCTAATAGGAACTTACAGGAAACATTTTCGTACCAGATAGTTGATGTGTCCCAACAACTAGAATCATCACTACTTGAGCAATTGTTAATTACAATACCTCCCTATTCCATACTCAAAACCCGGCATTATTGCATATTCCTTTGCTTCCATTCACTGTTTCTTATGATTCCATGATTTCATATTCAAGAGAAGATGGTTTCGGTTCAGTGAGCTTTAATTCTGCACTTTGCAGATGCTACGAAAAGCCTTTTAATTTGTCATGTGGATTCATATTAGTAGAGACGACAGTATGTACTTCGCCCAAAAATATGGACCATGGTAAGACAAAATAGAGATTGTTTTGAGAAACGCAGGGGAGAAAATACCAAATCAAGAACTTGGACCAGAGCTTTGACACCATCAGCATCCATAGTATGAATATGGTCCTCTACCCATTTACCAAGTACCAAATCCAATTCGAGAAACCCTCGCTGTTTACTCCTATAAAGCAATCTGATCGAACCAACCAATCAACCAAATTTAAAAGAAAAAATCAGAGATTAAGAGTCGATAGAGAAACAATCTGTCAAAATAAGTGATAAGATACCTGTTCAAGACGCGCCTCTTACTCTCTTCACTGGAAAAATCAACATTAAGGGAGTGAGACTCCAAACCCGCAGAAGAACAAAAGCGAGAAACGATCGAAGTACGAAAACTCTGATCCCAACTGTAAGGGCCAGGCAGGAGAGTTTTCGAGGGGTTTGAGGAGGGAGAAACGACCCATCTCTCTTTGCCTGAAGCCGTACTGGATACCGAACGAAGGGTTCGGTGGGCGTTAACCAATACCCTTCGGAATCCTGCCATCTCTTGACGCAAGTTCGGATCTTCTCTCTCTCTCTCCAACTTCTTCTCTTTATTATTAATTACAAAAACAAAATGACAAATTAACCAAAAAGGCAACGTCTATACTTTATTTTCTAACAAATTAACCACTAATGGATAAAAAAATGACAAAGTAAATATCACTGTCACATTCATTGTTAAGAAGTTGATAGGACACCGTAATATTTTATCTACGAATCACCGCAGCGCCCTGTCAACTTCTTAATTGTGAACGTGACAGCGATGTTGACTTTATCATTTTTCCATACATTAGTGGTTAATTTGTTAGAAAATAAATGATAATTATTGACTTTTCATTGATCGTAAACTACGATGGTTAATTTGTCATTTTCCCAAAAAAAAAAACTAGTTGAAAAAACAAAATTAAATTTTAGAACTTTAGATTATCATTAAACTCCCTATCCTCAAATCATAATTATAATTTATTTTTATAGATTTTGTTAAAATTTTGTGTAATTCAAATTTATTAATGTATATCTCATTTAAATTTTGATTTTCTTTATAAATTCACGTAATGTAAATTTACTGTTGTATTTTGATTTTCATAATAGATTGTAATTTTTTTTCTGAAAGAATTTTTTTATATAAATTTATTGTCTTTTTTTTTTGTTATCGTTCGATCTCCAATGAATAACGTATCTTAAATTCAGCTTAAAAAATCAAATGTCCCGAAATATTTGATATGGGAAACTGTTCGTGCGTTCACGAATTTGGGCTTCAATTTTTTTTTTAATTTAAAAAAAGAAGAAATTAAAATCTAGTATTTTATTATCATGTAACTGATCAAATGAATGTGAGAACCACTACTCAAGTCTTCAAGGGTTTTAAGCTTTGATTATTAACAATTACCAGATAAAATTATGATTATCAACTTCCTCACCGTGGCATCTCTTTATAATTGCAGCTCGAATACTCAAGAGAGATGATGCATGTCCTTCGATGGCATGAACGCCACCAAATCAAAGGTCAACGCAGACGTGCCAACCGGAGAATGAATGAAGACGAGCGGCTCACGAAGATGGATTGGACTTTCTCAAAGTACGATAAATGAAAGGCCACATCCTGCTTCTTCCATTTCTCTGTTGGAGGTTAAGAGCTCAAGAGTGGTCATCGGCGCTGCGTTTGGGATGGAAGAGAAAGCAGTTCAAAACCAGAAGAAAGGGATTCCACCGAACAAGCGAAGCAAGTTCAAAGAGAGGAGCGGCAACGCGTGCGCACCCAAATTTGTGGGAGTGAGACAGCGGCCGTCGGGAAAATGGGTGGCGGAGATAAAGGACACCACCCAGAAAATCAGGATGTGGCTGGGGACCTTCAAAACCGCCGAAGAAGCTGCCAGAGCCTACGACGAAGCTGCTTGTCTCCTCCGCGGCTCCAACGCTCGGACAAACTTCGCAACCCACCACCCTTGTAATCACTCGGCTCTCTCTCTGAAAATCAGAAACCTCCTGAACCACAAAATCAGTTTGAACAACACCACTTCCACCGCCATCAGAATCTCTCAGCTTCAAACTCCAACTTTAACTAGTTACAGCGACCATCAAACTAACTTTTTCTCAGCGGGCTTCGACGGGCAGACCACCCAGACGTTCGAGAACGGACACAGACCAGACTCGAGCAGCTGCGATGGGGGAGGTGCAGTTGAATTGGGTATGGGTCATCATGTCAGTCAGCCCAGCTGGTGGCCATTTTCGACGGGGGTGGTGGATCAACATCAACTCCCATTGATGAACCAAGAGTTTCATCAGTCAACCAATGAAGCCGATCTAAATGTGATGGGCTCGTCAGGTGGGGGGAATGGAGTACACGAGTTGATAGGAAATCGACACGATACTCCGGGGGAGAGTTTATGGGATATTTCCATTTCTCAATTATTCTGTTCCTAAATAGTCTTCTAAACCTATCAAGAAAAAATACAATATCGATCTCGACTAGACCCATTGATGTCTTCTAGTATTCAAACCAAAACTCAATAATTTGGGTGCTCAAACCAACTAAATTGCGTACATTTTCAAGGATGTGAGGATAAAGTTTGTTCTTCAGATAGAATAGAAATGGGGAATGCTCCAATGGACATCTACCATGCAGAGATTATGCAAGGATGATCAGAGAATTCCAAGACAAAAATGTCACATCACTATTGTAAATATTCACATTTACTTCACTGATACCACAAGAGGCCACACATTTTATTAAACAATTGTAGCTGTTCCAAATTACAGAGAGCCCATGATACTACACGACGCAAATACAAAGGAAAAGACGAGACATTTGTCACAAGAAAGCATTCATACATAGAAATCAGCCAGACGCATTAAGCATTTAAAAACATCAGTCATCCTCACCTTCCTCATCGTCTCCAGGACCATCAGCACCGACCTCCTCATAATCTTTCTCGAGGGCGGCAAGATCTTCACGGGCTTCAGAGAACTCTCCCTCTTCCATGCCTTCGCCGACGTACCAATGAACGAATGCCCTCTTGGCATACATGAGATCAAATTTAATGTCGATGCGTGAGAACACTTCGGCCACTGCAGTATTGTTGCTAATCATGCAAACAGCTCGCTGAACTTTGGCAAGATCGCCACCGGGTACAACTGTTGGGGGCTGGTAGTTAATACCACATTTGAAGCCAGTTGGGCACCTGAAAAAATCCCATCACTCAAGCTCATCAGATCTTAAATAAAATGGATATGTGCATGACATTAATTAGGTCACACAGTAGCATATATATGTTGGCGATCTTCTATCAGAGGCGGGCTAATCTAAAAGTTAATATTCCTCAAAAAAAGAGTAAATTTAAATCTTTTTTCCCTCACCAGTCAACAAACTGGACAGTTCTTTTTGTTTTGATGGTGCCAACAGCAGCATTTACATCCTTCGGAACAACATCTCCTCTATACATCAAGCAGCAGGCCATGTATTTCCCATGCCTAGGATCGCACTTAGCCATCATGCTTGAGGGTTCGAAAACAGCGTTAGTGATTTCAGGAACTGATAGCTGTTCATGGTATGCTTTTTCAGCAGAAATTACGGGAGCATAAGAGGAGAGCATAAAATGAATTCGAGGATATGGCACAAGGTTTGTCTGAAACTCCGTGATATCCACATTGATGGCTCCATCAAACCTTAGTGAAGTCGTCAAGGATGAAATGATTTGAGATATCAATCTATTCAAGTTGGTGTAAGTAGGCCTCTCAATATCCAATGACCTTCTGCAAATGTCATAGATAGCTTCATTGTCGAGAAGGACTGCAACATCCGTATGTTCAAGAAGGGAATGAGTTGAAAGAACACTGTTGTAAGGCTCCACAACTGCCGTTGAAACCTATTATAGGAAATAAAAAAGCTTAGTGATACGTGGTATGATCAAATAAGAAGCTTCTCTAATTCAAAAAGATACATCAGCATAGCTGTTCAAGCTTCCATTCCTGAAGTACAATCGTTTTCATTACATGAATATCACAATTCCAAATGCAAAGAGCACACAGCAATGAAACAGTATGTTGACTCCACACCCATTGCATAAGGTGACATAACATGAACCTTACTAAAAGATCAGACAATAAGACTATCGTTACATTTCAGTCTATTTACAACTATAAGTACCTGGGGAGAAGGGTAGATGGTGAATCCAAGTTTTGATTTCTTCCCATAATCTACAGACAAGCGTTCTAGCAATAAAGAACCCAAACCAGAACCAGTCCCACCGCCAACAGCATTAAACACTAGAAATCCTTGCAACCCAGTGCAATTATCTGCCAATTTTCGGACTCGATCAAGGCATAGGTCTACAATTTCCTTCCCAACTGTCAAAACCAGCACGACTAGTGTTAAAAAAAAGGCGAGTGAGATGAGAAATTGTCAATTCAAACTGCTTGGATATATTGTTACCTGTATAGTGACCTCTTGCAAAATTATTAGCAGCATCTTCTTTACCAGAAATCAGTTGCTCAGGATGAAAGAGTTGCCGGTACGATCCAGTTCTTATTTCATCAATAACAGTCGGCTCTAAATCAACAAATATAGCCCTCGGCACGTGTTTTCCTGAACCAGTCTCACTAAAAAAAGTGTTGAAAGCATCTTTTGCTACACCGACAGAAGTGTCGCTGCAAAATATAGCCGTTATAGAGCATTAATTCCAGTAGAAAAGGAAAAAAAGTTGAAACCCAATAAATCAATTTGTGACGTCAAAAGAAAACATGCACAGGAGTCCATGTTAATTGATTTCCTTAACATTAGTCAGATCGGTGGAAAGAGAGAACTTCGCAGAGAAGTCCATTAAATTTAATAGTACATGAGTTAAAGTAACTCGTACAAATCAAAATTCAGAAATTGAATTTCAAATTCCATCCGACGGTCCCCCATTCAGATCTACCGAAAGCAAAAACAAGACAATGATAAAGCACCGAAGCACCAGCCAGACACCCGAAAACAAGAACGCATTCGTTTGATCCCATCCCTGCTCCTTACATTGACCAGAAAATAAAAATGTGTACAGAAAATGTGTTTACAGTATCACAAATCGTCGGTGATAGTCGTACAATTGACCTTACCTAGAGAAAAATCGTGACCGAAGGCAACCAAATGTAAAGAAAACTAAAATAGTCGCAAACATGGATCGGAGACGATAAGAGAAATAAAACCTACCGAAACTTTGGCATATCGTTCTAGAACATTAACAAACAAAAAATCTAGATTGCATCGACAACGCATGGAGAAACTAAAAAATGGACATACCTAGGCATCATGCCATCAGGATGGATGCCATGTTCGAGGCAATAGAGCTCCCAGCATGAGTTCCCGACCTGTATCCCTGCCTGACCAATATGAATGCTAATGATCTCTCTCATCGTATCCCTCGCTCTCTTCGCTCGTCGAATTCCGATATCCCTTCTTTCCCTTGCGTCCTCTGCTCGTCTCAGCCTCTGCGATTGAACTGCAAGGCGAAAGAGGATCAATCTGAATCCTAAATCTGTCCTCTCTTCAAAGGAGGAAAACTGAAAAGAAAATTGGATTTGATGAATAATTGAAGTCCGCAAACGACAATGGCGCCAGCTCCTTCCCTTCTTTTGGGTCCCCTCCCCTCCAACTACCTCCTGCTATTACCTTCTTACCCTTCTACTCTATTTTAATTTTACCCTTCTTTCAATTATTATTATTTAAAAAAACCAACAAAAATAAAAACTTTACTATTTTTTCATAATCCACGTGGTTATATAAAATTATAATTCTAGGTTACATGATAATTTTGTAATTAATATTAAATTTATCTTTGAATTTTATATTTTAAAATTGCATTTTGATTAATACGTTTAATTCATTTGTTTATGAAATAATTAAAATAAATTATAAATTATAAAAATAATATATTAATTATTTTAATAAATGAGTGATGGTAGTTAAGTTGTCATTAATTAAAAGTTTTATGATTTAAATATGCATTAATAAATATGTAAAATATTTTTAACAAATAAGAAAAAATATAAATAACTTAATAATGAGGGGTAATATTGGAAGGGGGCACGTGGAGCCCGGCTAGAACTAGACGAGAATTGATGATGGCGGGTAGCTGTAACAAACGGAATATCAGCGTCAACAGTCCGACGATCGCCGACGGCCGATCCATAATTTCCTACCTTTGCGTTTATTTTTCCAAGATTGGATTTTTAATCATGGGTATTCACTTAAAAAGGCTGGAAATCCAAATTCTTGATTTCAACCACCAGAAATCAAATCGGCCCCAACCAGTCTTCCAGTTACAGTTGCGGTTGCCGGGTGTTGTGGAGGCGACGGCGGGACCCGCCACGCTTAGCTGCTGCAGTCTGCATTTATCGTCTCTGTAAAGCCGTTGCGAATGCAAGTTGTACATGCACATGATCCCTTACATCATCCATGCAAGTTTTTATTCATACATGAAGTGTCCTATCCTATGTTGATGTATCAGCCATGCATGGTTTTTATAAATAGATTTGCTTTCATCGTTCAGTCGCCGTAAAGTTATAGAGGCCTGACCGGATTGATATCGCCGATTCCACGGTATTTGAAGCCTGCTCTGAATTGGGTCGATGGATCTGTCTGTTTAAGAGATCATGGGTAAAGTTAGATCGCCGGAAACTGATCATTTAGCTCCGGCCCGATGAAACCAGACACAGGACATCAACAAAGAACGAAAGTAGGATGAAATTTCAGCTCCAATGTCGATGATTAAGTTTCCCTGTCCTGGGATTTCTTCGACGAAAAATTAACCACGACGAGAAGCATATTTCAATCATCAACACCCGTCAATTTATCATCCATCGTGGAATTAGATCTTACCACCCAACGAATCTTCTCGTCAAAGATGGTAATTAGAGTGGGAAAATGACATGATTAGAGAGATAATTAGAGGATAATAAAGCCAGAAAAAAACTTTATAAGTAGAGCGGGAAAGCATTAGAAAATGATCATTCCAGTGTGACACCAAGTGAATGATTGATTACAAGTCAAATCAATGTCCACAAACCATAGAAATAGACTGGGAAACACCTATTAATAACACTAACTCGCCTATCTATATCGTTGGCCATGACCTGCAATATTTTAATTAGAAAAAAATTAATAAAACAAACCCTAAATCAAATATTAAAGTAATTTTATAAATAATTAAACTATAGAACTATGATAAATGAACAACGTGAATCTTGCAATCATATTTTTTGTTAAATTAAATTTTTTTTTCAAAGTGAATAGTTCGTATTTGCACAGCAAACTTGCTTTTTACACTTTTCGCAGTGAAAAGCAAGTATTCGCTGCAGAAAATACTATTTTCGTGGTGGAAACGTGTCTTCCGCTACAGAAATGATATTTTTTACATCGAAAACATGTCTTCCGCTGCAGAAAGTAAGTCCTATTTCAATAATTTACTTTTTTCACCGGGTATTTTCCGTTGCGAATATTTTCCTTCTATTGTAGAAAGAGTATTTTTCGCAACGAATACTTATCTTCCACTACAGAATCTTAGTTTTCTCAGCATGACCCAAACTTAAAAGACAACCTCATATCAGTCAATATATTGAAATATATTTTTCTATATACAATAATCCAACGATTTTTAATATCAACTTCGTACCTATCGTTCGCCGACTCAGTCCTGAAAATCGGTGAATAGAAACAATCTGATATAGGCTGAAAATGATCAATTGAGATACTAGTTGTGCTTCAGGTTGGGGTTGAAGTCGTGCTTCACCCTTGAGTTGTGCTAAGAAAATTACCCTTTCCGCAACCAAAAACAAGTATCCGCTGCAGAAACTAATCTTCTGCAGTGGAAGACATGTTTTTTCTGCAAAAAAAATATTTTTTTCTATAATGGATACTTGGTAGATTATTTTAAAATATTTAAATTTTTAACAAAAAACGTGACAGCAAGATTTGCGTAATTCATTTCCCATAATTCAAAATTTTAGTTATTCACAAAATTACTTTAATGTTTGAATTTTTATTCAATAATTCAATGACTATTTTGTTAGTTGCTTTTGGTTAGACCTCATAATTTTGACAAATATAGATTAGTTACCTTGTAGTCTCTAAATAGGGTATGTTATGCAATCAATGAAAATGGTACATAAGTCTAGTCTCATATTCCGTTAGTAAACAAATTTTTAGGGTAAGACACATGACTAAATTCGTGTGACTAAATTCGTGACAATATGTTACTTCAATTAAAATCTCATTTGTACTTGTTCACACGCTTTATTCCTAAAACATATGGTCAATTGCTCGAGTGCAAAGTTGATACATAACCACTTTGCCAACTCATCTACTCGGACTCCCTCAATTATTCCTCGCCAGCCTTGACAATTTTATTAATTTTAATAGAAAAAATAAAAGTAATACTAGTTATATACTTTGATTTTATATTATATTCTCTTCTCTTAGTGTATTATTTAAATATAGTAATTTTTAGTATGAGTAATTTATTATAATTTTTATACCTTAAATATAAAAATATAGTTTTTGAAAGAGAAATTAACAAAACAACTATTATATTATGAGATCAGTGATAAGTTAATTACTGAACAATTTTTGTTAATAACTTAGACGCTGAATTATGATAAATGAATAGGGCAAATATTACTGTTAATTTGAGGAAAATGACTCGATCATATTGTTTCAAATAACTCGCAGTGAAAAAGTGTTAACACTTATGAAAAAACTGCAAGAACTCATGAATTCAGAGACTTTCAGTGAAAAAAAGCTAATAACCATGGAAAATGAATTTGAGAAAATACTATATAAATTGATTTTATTTTTTTTTTAGTTTTATAATTTATAAGATTTTGTAAAATAATATATAATGTTTTAGATGTCGTATAATTTAAAATTGTTTTTATTTTGCATGAGAGAATTACAACTTGTCTATGTTTTTCTACGAAGAAGACAATGAATTTGTTTCTTATCTGTAGAGCAAAGTCTTTTCCTTTGCTGAACGTTGCCTTTCTGCGGCGAAAAATCGTTTTACCGCAGCGAAAAGTTGTATTTTCTCTGTAGAAAGTTATTTTTCATGAATTTTATTTCAATGATTCACTTTTCACAATGGAAAACCAATGTTCCACAGCAGAAAGACAACATTCCACAGCAGAACAACAACGTTTTTTAACAAAAAACGTAATCACGATGTTTGCTCTGTCCAACTTTCATAGTTCAGTGTTTAAGTTATTAGCAAAAATTGTTCAATTATTGACTTGTTATTGATTTCATAGTATAATGATTGATTTGTTAATTTCCCATTTGGAAACAAGAATTAGTTTTTCACAAGCGGTTCGGTTCTGTAATATGTTTGAAAACTGGTTCAGTTCTGTAATATGTTTGAAAACTGGTTCGGTTCTGCCTCTCTTTCTAAGCCGAAAGGCGAAAAACCGCTAGATGGACCCTTCTCAGTTCTCCCTTCTAGGATCGGATAATCCGCAACATATAAGTACAAAAGTAAACCTCTTTTTTGCTTCTCGGCCATCGCCGCTTGCCTCCTGCTGCAGGTGCGCGCGCTCTCTCTCTCTCTCTCCCCTCGACTGTAAGCTTCGTTGTATTTATGATTCTAGCCCCTTGATTTGTATCAATTAAAATTTTGATCAACGATATCTAAATTGTGCTTTTGTCACCCTAATCCGCGTTCTATCTCTCACTGTTTTTATTTTTTTTACGGTGGGGAGAACTTTTCATGCCGCATTCAACTCAATTATGGGAAAATATTTTCTCATTGTTGCGTAATTGTTTTTTATAAAACAAGTTGTGATTGAATGCACGGAAATGATTATTTATGCCAGGAAGAAGTTGCTAGATTTCAGCTAACTGAGTTTTAACTTATTAAGAGCTTGGTCGTGGTCAGGAGATGGTTTGGTTATAATGTTGATGATTGACTTCGAGTAATACTTTTTGTGATCCTTTATCTTTCTTCTGGGTTTGTTTATCTGTAGTTTCTGTCGATTCATAGTTTCTCTTTGTTTTTGGCTGCCTCTTGAAGAAAAATAATATATTTTAGTTTTTTCTATGCGCGTGCTTCTTGATCTAGTTGCGTTTCGAGCATGGTTTATCTCTTGGCTCAATTAATCACTATTTTCATACACTGAAGGTAGATTAAAATTATCATTCTTTGTATACTGATCGTCAGATATACGAGGTTTCTAATTTAAGTCATGTGCTTTGGAAGTGTACCATTCTTTGATGTGAATTTATGCTGCAAGCTTTTGCTTTTAGTTACTGACAAGAAAAATGTTTGCAAATGGCTGGAAACAGATTGGTTGATTGACGGTGGCTTTTGAAAATGGGTGGAGGATTTAGGGTGCTTCATCTGGTGAGGCCTTTTCTTTCATTTTTGCCGGAAGTACAAAGTGCTGACAAGAAGATTCCCTTCAGAGAGAAAGTCACATACACTGTCTTAGTGTCTTCTCTCTTTTTATATTTCTGGCGTGTGGCCAGCTTCCTCTTTATGGCATTCACTCAATACAGGTGCCGATCCATTTTACTGGATGCGTGTGATTCTCGCGTCAAATCGTGGGACTGTGATGGAACTTGGTATTACCCCCATTGTTACATCTGGACTAGTGATGCAACTCTTAGCAGGGTCCAAAATTATCGAAGTGGACAACAGTGTCCGTGAGGATCATGCACTCTTGTTAGTATCACGAATCTTTTTAATGTTTCTTTTCACTTTTTTACATTTTAAATAGTAATTTTGTTTAACCCTTTTTTCTTGCATTTGATTGTAGTTTAAATAGAGTATTTATCATTTGCCTTTCTTTTTTCGTTGATCATGTAGGAATGGTGCACAGAAACTGCTGGGAATTCTGATAGCTATTGGGGAGGCTGTGGCTTATGTCCTGTCTGGGATGTATGGTAGTGTTGGTCAACTTGGTGTTGGAAATGCCATTCTTATAATCATACAACTTTGCTTTGCCGGAATCATTGTAATATGCTTGGATGAACTTCTCCAGAAAGGATATGGTCTGGGTTCTGGAATATCCCTCTTCATAGCCACTAATATTTGGTGTGATACTATTCTGTTAGGGGAGCTGAATTCGAAGGTTCGGTTATCGCTTTGTTCCATCTATTAATAACTAGAAGCGATAAAGTTTGAGCTCTACGAGAAGCTTTCTACCAGCAAAACCTTCCAAATGTTACAAATTTACTTGCTACGGTCTTGATTTTCCTCATTGTTATCTATTTCCAAGGCTTTCGTGTGGTTTTGCATGTGAGATCAAAGCATGCTCGAGGGCAACAGGGCTCGTATCCTATAAAGCTGTTCTACACCTCCAACATGCCAATCATTCTTCAATCAGCTCTTGTTTCTAATCTATATTTTATCTCTCAGGTACTTGTTGTTATGCATGTCATGACCTAACCAAATCACATTTATCATGATCCTGGCTCTTTCTGTGCAGTTGCTATACAGACGGTACAGTGGGAACTTTCTCGTTAATTTATTGGGGAAATGGAAGGGGTTTGCATGTTGGACAAATAATGTCAATTTTACTAAGTTTTGAATGATAGCCATTGTGATTCTTCCTGGCTTTTTGCATAAACCACATTCTACTCGGCTGCTTGCAATCGCTTGTTTGTATTTGTTGTTTTGTCCATTTTTGAGAGTTAGATAAAATAAAATAAATAAATAAAACAAATTATTTCACTTCCTAGGGGTGAATAGATTCTGTGAAGTTGATAAATCTCACAATATATTAAGCTGGAGTGTTGTTTTTCAATCGAAACTCAAAAACAGTGGGCATTGAAGTGGAAGGGTGTATAGGCACCATTCCGGCCAACTTGCATCTCTCCGGCCATAATTTTTACTTCTGTGCGAATTTGAACGTGAAATTTTGAGGGTTTGTTCTACGTTTATTCCTTGACGTGTTGTCCATTAAATAGCGATAAAATTCGTTCATTTGAAATTGCAATCAAAATTTCGCTTAGAATTTGTGAAGTGTTTTTCTCTTAGCATGCAAATATCTAGGTTTGTTTTTACATCAATTAGGATCGTGCTTAACATTTACCCTAAAACTAGCATGGTTAATTTTGATCATAATCTACAGTAGTTACACGTGGTGAGTAACATTTTTAATAATATATAGGATAAAATGCAATATAACTTATGCACTTAAATGTTAAGAGCATGTGATAGTCTTAAATGATTTTTTTTTTAAGGGAAAATGACAAATCAACCATCGTGGTTTGCGGTCAATGACAAGTCAACCACTATGGTATGTTTTCTAACAAGTTAACCACCAACGTATGTGAAAATGACAAATGCACCATCGCTGTCCGTAAAAAAAAGCTGATGGCCCCACCATGTATGCCTGGACGCCGCGGCGTGCAGGCAATTTCTGGCCATCAGCTTTTTTTTACGGACAGCGATGGTGCATTTGTCATTTTCACATACGTTGGTGGTTAACTTGTTAGAAAACATACCATAGTGGTTGACTTGTCATTGATCGCAAACCACGATGGTTGATTTGTCATTTTCCCTTTTTTTAATTAAAAATTGGCTTTGTACTTTGAGCCATTAACAAATAATTTCTATTGCAATATATCAAAGTTAATAAATCGTTCTTTCTAAAATAAAATAACATATCTTAAAGTCAAATTATCTCAAAACCTTAAACATAAATTAACTCTTTTATTTCACCTGTGAACCATAACCCCCAAGTAACACAAGTTATGGTCACGTCACACTTCCTCCAGATTTTTTACTTGCAATAATTATTTTAATTTTGTATAGTTTATTTTGACTTATTTGATTTTAAATTTCAAAAGAAAATCTAATTGAGAATAATCAATAAAACTGAGTGAGTCAAAATAAACATGTGTCCTGAACTATGGGGTTGTAAAGCTCATTGGGGAATATGTAACTATCTACCCTTCGGGTCACGACCAATTTGACAGTGGAAGTTGCTCAAGTTGTTTGTACGACGCTGTAATTGTAATTGTCTTCACATACTTAGCGTCGAGCTGTCGAGGGACGTCGTTTATGGTGTGGCTCTCTTCGCTTCTTACTTTCTCTCCTCTTCTTGCCTGGATTGCACCCATTTCTTCCTCCAACTTCTCTCTCTCTTTGTTTGAAATCTAATCTAATGGGAGACGAGAAGAAGCCTACATCCACCGGCGCCTGGCCTGCCGTTAAGCCCTTCGTTAATGGAGGAGCATCTGGTATGCTGGCTACCTGTGTCATCCAACCTATTGATATGATCAAGGTCAGGTTACTCTGTTTTATGTCTTTTTTTTTTTTTGTCTTTAATTTTCTGATTCTCTTTTTAGATCAATATCTGGAAGAGTATGTTTGTTCATGTGCCGGAAATTAGTTTCGGCTGACGAATTTCAGATCTGTGATCTTCCGATTTATGGCGGGTTGTTTTCTTTATTTGGTGCTTCCGACGCGGGGAAGGAGACTTTTGATTCTGTTAGCTTTTCTCATGTTTTGTTATCTGGTGTTTGGTTTAGGTGAGAATTCAACTAGGTCAAGGATCGGCTGGTCAGGTCACTAGGACCATGCTTAAGGAGGAGGGAGTTGGTTCTTTTTACAAGGTCTGCTTCTGCTCTATGGTTAAGTTTTTAATAAGTTTGTTGGATTATAAGATCTTCATTCTTCACTGAATGTTTATTTTTCTGGTTTTTGGCTGCGAACAATGCTGACAAATACAATTTTACGTTCATTTCAATTTATTGTGGCTTTCTGGGATTGTTTCCATTGCTAAATATATTTGTAACTTCTTTCAATTTCATTGCAGATAAAAGTTTTCGAGTATTTGTAATTCACAGTTCTTAGTTTGTCTAAAATATACTATTTTTTTATCAGGGTCTGTCTGCTGGGTTGCTTAGACAAGCTACTTATACCACAGCACGACTTGGATCATTTAAGTAAGTGCTTTACAACCTTTCTCAATTCAATGAGTATGCACCAGTACTAAACGTATCTATTTCTTAGGTTTGAAATTGATGCGTTAAATTTGCCAAAATGGGAAGACATATGCAAGGACGAAGAAATTTATGTGTTATTTTAATTATGTAATTAGCTTAAGAGTACTTTGGGTTTCTCTGTATTAGTTATTTTGTTTAAAATAAAAGGGTAGTTATGTGTTTTGAAGGGAAGACAGTTTTGGCCAGGTAGTTTTCTTTGACACAGAGGAGTTGTTTTTGGGGGTATTCTGAATCTGAAAATTTGACCTCTGTCTGTGGTTCCCAGAGTTGTGGTGTGTTCTTGTAATGTTGAGTTCTGTTAATGGTTGTAATAAAAGTGTTGTTTTGTCTATTCATGTGATTGAAGGGTCTTGGTGTTTTTGCATTTCTCGTGGAATTAGGTGGCCCAAATTCTCAATAAGCCTTATTGTCTAGATGACTCTTGGTTGAGTGGTTTTAAGCCTTGATATTTTATCTCAATTTGGTTTGAACTTCTAAGCCGGAAACATTTAACTGAATTTCATATTTCTTCTTCTTCTCTAGGATGTTAACAAATAAAGCAATTGAAGCCAACGATGGAAAACCTCTTCCCCTATATCAGAAAGCATTGTGTGGACTTACTGCAGGTGCAATTGGAGCATGTTTTGGCAGTCCAGCTGATTTAGCACTTATTCGTATGCAAGCCGATAACACATTGCCAGCTGCCCAACGCCGAAATTACAAAAATGCCTTCCATGCACTTTACCGTATAGTTGCAGATGAGGGAGTTTTGGCTCTCTGGAAGGGAGCAGGCCCTACTGTAGTAAGAGCAATGGCACTGAATATGGGAATGCTGGCCTCTTATGATCAAAGTGTTGAATTCTTCAAAGATAACGCTGGTTTAGGAGAAGGTGCTACAGTAGTAGGTAAGTCCGTTTATATCACTAATTATTTATATTCTGTTTTCTTTTTTTGTAGTTGATATATTGTTTTTGTGCATAAGTGTTTTGGAGAGAAACAATTATATCATTGAAATTAAACTTAGCGTTTGCATCTTAATTTATAAATAGAGAAACTATAACCTCTCTAAGAAAACAAAAATTGAAAAGGAACTTATTCTTGCAGTCAATGATTATCAACATTTATACACCATAGAATCACTAAGATAAACAACTAAAATTGAATTTTTAATATTAGTTGAATAGCATAGAGTTTAAAATCCTTCCCCCTTTTAACTATGATTTTTTTTTGTGATTTGTCTGAACTAACCCTTGAGCTACTTTGAAGATATTTTTCATAATTCATTTGCATATTGAGTAGTTAAATTGTATTCTCTTGAAACCTTTTGTGCAAACATCAGCAGCTTGATCATTCGTAGATAGATATGACATGCAGATGAGACTTGATTCCAGCTTCTCCTTTATGAAATATCTATCTCCTTCAACATGTTTTGTGTTGTCTTCTTGAACTAGATTATGAGAGATGTTTGTGGTTGTGTTTTTTTCGATATACTATCTCAGAGGTAATATTGTAGAAACTGAAAAATCTTCAAACTATTTTCTTATCTGCATAATTTCACATATACATTAAGCAACCTCTGTAAGTTCTGCCTCTAGTATGACATCGTGAAACCACATCTTACTTATATCAGTTATTAAATTACCCCCTATATATGTTAGAGATTTTGTAAACCATGAAAGCGAGATGTGGACAATCTCGAACTATATGAAGATAATTGGGAAAGAAGTAATACTCAAAAATATTTTTTCATCTATAGATCAAGAATATATTTTCCCCTTATATTTTTGTCATGTCTCCTTTAATAGATCAAGAATATATTTTCTTTGAAAAATAAAAATTGCTTCAATCGAGGGAGTTGCATTCCCAAAAAGTACCAACTTTTTACGAGTTCTTTAATTTTGAATTTGGTTTTTAGGAACAACTTCAAATCTTCCAAGTCTGGATAATTAGCTCTGGTTTAGATTATGTCATCTACATACAATTAGTCTAACTACCTTTCCATCACTATTGTCCTTGGAAAACTGTGTGATCAACTTGGCTCGGAAGAATCTTCTCCTTTTACTACTTTTCTAAAGCAACTAAACCAAGTCGGTGGATATTGTCTCAAATCTTAAAGTCTTTTTTAATTTACACATTTTCTTCACCATAATGATGCTCATTTTTCGATGATAACTGCATGAAACTAGAATTTCATTTTCAAAAGCTTTTTTCAAATTTGACTTTTGGATGGCCTAGTTAAATGTCGAGAGTTATGAGATATTTGGAAGGAAAGCAACTTTGGAAATAATATTGATGAGCTGGTAGAGTTTGTGACGGTAGTGGAGGATATTTTGTCTGCCGAGGAGTTGGAAAGGGATATATATGGGAAGGAGGGAGGAAAAAAGGCATGTTGATATCTGATTGAGTATTCTTCCATTGTAGAGTCTTTATGAATCTATGGAGCATTCTGGGCTTGTGGATGGTCTCAGGGTTCTTGGTAGTTTAAGTTCCAACTTGTGGTAGGAATTTTTTCATTAAGGAGTTCGTAATTTTACTTATATTTTTCTTTCAAAAGCTCTCCTGAGGAAGAATTGTGATACGCCACCACCATTGCAATTCACTTATGCAAGGATGAAAAAGAAGGAGAATTGAGTCTTTTATTTTGCTGAACCTTATAATATAAGTTGGTTGAATTCTGATTGGTAGCTGTATTTAGTTTGGGAGTAGGTTTTTATGATGAGTTATTTTGTTGACTATGTTGGGATTTTATGTGGGTTGTCCTGGGAAGTGAGGGGCCAGGGAACACTATCAGGATTGGAGTTATGGGAGAGCACCAACCTCTCGAACAGTTTGTAATTGTGTGTTTTCTGTGAATTGATCTTCTAGCTTGTATGCGATGGTGTTGTGAGCTGTTCATCGGTGGAGTTTGTACCAAATTGAAAGATCCATTTTCAATTAGAAGGTTCTCTATCAGAGAATAGAATCCTTTGAAAACTTCTTCAACCTCTGATGTTTCTTTTAAAGGATACATCCGACAAACTCTCATTTGATCATTTGGGATATCATATGTCAAAAAATAAATAAAAATCCCTGTGACATTCGAGCACCTACTATCAGTGGAGTCTGAGCAAGAAGAATCAAAGAAATTGTCCGAGAAATTCAGACTTAGAGTTCCAATAATTGCTGGCTCAAATACCATGTGCACGTGGGTATTTTGAAGAGAAAATGTTTTTTTCTCATTAAAATTGAACTTCATATTTGCATCTTAACTTAGAACTAGAGAAATTCTAACATATTTAAAAAAATACAAATGGCAAAATAACTTATATCTTGTACAATATAGGACTATCTATATTTTTACATAACGTCACTTTGATGAACAATTAAAATCAAACTTGTTTTTATTAGTTTAATTTAATAGAATTTTAAGTCCTGCTCCCTTTCAATTATGATATGATCAATGTTCTTCAGCTTTTTAGGGCATTCCATTCTGCCATCTAGTTTTAATGTCACGTAGGATATGAAACATTGAGATTCTCCTGAAATGTATGTTAATGCATGATTATGGCTTAGGGAGGAGGGGGTCCCGAAATATATTGCAAATGCTTAAATGTTGTGACATGTTCTTATCTCAGTGTCTGTTTGTCACACAAGGTGTCAGAAGACACTGTTTATTATCTTGTGCATGTGCTGGGCATATAGTTCTGGCTTGAATCCAGTTTTAATTTATTAAAAACAAAAACTTCGCAAGGGGTATTGGAGATAATTCTTAGCAGAGTTTTATTTCTGTGCAAACAGATTGAAGTGAAAAGGCAAGAGAAGTGTTTGTCCATTAGTCCAAAAGAGACAAAGTTTGAGTTGATTCTGAATAATATGCTTCTTGTTGTTATTTGCCTTCATTCTGATTCCGCTTTTGGGTTAAATTGAAGATATTTTTCCTCAAAGATTCACTTTTTACATGGAGCAGAGTTTTTACATGACTTTGCGAGTTTGTTTTGGATGTGTTCATGCGTTTATCGAATGTCGATTACTGGATCTCGTATGAGACTTTTTTGGCTCATTGTTTTGGCAAGCTTAGGCCTTTGAATATGAAAAATGAGTGCCTTCTTGTTGGTTCTCTCCAGGTGCAAGTGCGGTTTCAGGCTTTTTCGCTGCGGCTTGCAGTTTACCTTTCGATTACGTCAAAACCCAAATTCAGAAAATGCAACCGGATGCCGAAGGGAAGTTTCCTTACACTGGCTCTTTGGATTGTGCCATGAAAACCCTGAAGGCCGGTGGGCCATTTAAGTTCTACACTGGCTTTCCTGTTTACTGCGTCCGAATAGCCCCTCATGTCATGGTACATCTCTCTCTCTCTCACATTATCTGCATTCTGCAATGGGATTCTTACGCGATTGCTGGATATTTGCAAATGCAGATGACATGGATTTTTCTCAACCAGATCCAGAAGATTGAAAAGGAGTTTGGATTTTGAGGTCTTGATTTCCAGCAGGCTGCAATCGGCGGAGGCAAGCTTTATCTCAGAAAATAATAATGTATTGTTTTTGTCAGACCAATTCACACCCTGAATACAAAATTCGTTAAATTTTTTTCTTAGTTTTTATCCGAATTGTACGAGGAAGTTAATTGGGGAGAAGTCCCGCTAGAACACGAGAGATTCAACTCTTATGTGCGAAGAAGAGTCGACCAGAGAGACATTGAGCAAAGGAATAAATTTTGTAGTCTTATGATGTTTCTTTCAGCAAACATCAATATTGACGATGCTATTCCAACTTAGGACCATTACAGATCCAACATTCATTCGTATGTGTATTCTGCTCCCATGCTGTTTGTAAGCTAGCACATAAGAGAATATATGCGTACATTCAATCACTTTGCGCTCGCTCCTTCAGATACACGCATGGGGATATGTGTATTCGAGTAATTTTGAAACCCAGTCTTGTAAAGTTTCGATTTAGTTGCGCAACTTGTAATGGGTGTAAAATGCTTGTAAAGAAGAGGGAAAAGTTTCAAATTATTTGGACACTAACACATTCGAATATTATGGGTAACATATTCTTATGTGGTTCTTGGTGGGGGTCTGTCTGTCAAGGACAGACCGTTGGGCTGAATTTTAAATCGATGGATATTTTTTTATTATAATTGAAAGAATGAATGAATAAGAAGAAAGTAACATGGTGGGCTCACTGGTAGCGTGGACAATCAGGAAGTGTGTGTATATATATATATATATAGAGAGAGAGAGAGCACATGGTGGGGATTTTCATCTTCAGATTTCACCATCAACGCCAGCTCAAGTCCCTCCACTCTCTCTCTCTCTCTGGTTGAAAATGGAATAAATATCAAGTACGTAATGAGAGGCAAGAATTGGATCTGGGTTTTCATCTTCATTCACCCTTCCAATCTAACAATTTTCAGAGAGTAACTTACTCTAAAATTTATTGATCTAATGATTCAAATCTTAGAATTCAAATGGTCTGCTTAATCAGTTGTTGGGCCGTGCGCAGAAAAGATGGAAACTGTAAGTGTGAAAAAAGAGAAAGAAATTGGAAATGGATTGGAGCCCACGATGATGATCGCCATAACAATCGACGTGAGAACCAGACAAAAAAACCAGCAAATCTGACATTTCACAGCTCAGAACAACTCATATGGAGAAGACACATCACGTTGCCAACAGCTCCCACCGTGGGTGGGTGGGTGGGTGGGGCGGCGGCGTCTCTTTTCCAACTCGATTGTGGTCCACCCACGTCATCATATTTATATTATCAAAGCCACCCTATTCTTCTTTAACAGCAAAACTGAACTTGCGTTGATGATTTACAGCGATAACATAAATCAAGATCAGAACTTTATTAATAGAAATGGATGGAATGATGGATGGATTGGTACAATGAGAGAGAGTAAGAGCAAATTATACATGAAATTCAAAACCTATTATACATAAACACCGTCAAACAAATGTAATCACACGCCACAAACGGATCCAGTTCTTACAAAACTACGAACCAATCAAATTGTTGAACGAAACCCAGAATCTCATCTTTCAAGCAAGGAAGAAAGAGAAACGGGTACGAGGAACAAATGTAGTCCTGTCTTTTTATGGAGCTCAGAAGAAGAAGGCAAAAGCCAGAGCCGCTACGGAAGCGAAGAAGGTCGGCACAAAGGGAGCGGCAAAGGAGTGCGGGGCCGGCGCCGGCGCCTCTTGTGCAGCGACTTTTTGTTGGGCGGATAAGGCCATGATCGCCACCATCAACAATGCCACCAAAAACTTGGTTCTCATGGCCTCCATCGCGCTATAAATTCTGATGAGAAGCGATAAATAGAATCTCTCCCCCTTTGGCTACAAGATTGAAGGCTAATGGAGAGAAACAGAGAGAGGGCCTGTACAGGAACAGCATGGGATTATACTCCTGATATTTATAGCCAAAACCTAGAGAGAGAGAGAGAGAGAGAGCGAGGGTGGGTTTTGGCCTTTTAGGCAGAAACAGCTGTGAATGAAGAGTTTGGTCGGTATTTTTTTTTTGAATTTGCTCTTTCTTAACCACTGGCTTTCCCACAACTTACCCATCTATGTCAGCATTATCAATGGCTCTGAAAATATCATAAAAACACTGTAATTTCGAATGATCTTCTTCTCTTACGTCTCTTATTTCCTAGATCAGTTTAACAGAAGAATACGTCAATGTCGATCTAATAAAAGCGTCACTTCAGATTCAACACTGATTATTCTCTCCTCTTCCTCCAACGGACTCTGCTCTCAAATTGAATCTGAAGAAAAGGAGGTTGAAATGGGAAGACGAAAGGGAAGTCAATCTCGACCGTTGGATGGACGATGGATTCTAATTTTGAAACTTGGCAATCCCCAATCCAATCAAACTTGGCCCCACCAGTTCTACACACATGCAGGGGAATTCAAGAGAGTGACAGTTTTACCCTCACTCGCCACCATCTTTCTAGAGTTTTATTGTCTTTGGAGTCATATAATAAAGAGAAATGCTCTAAGATTATATATTAAATAATTTTAATAAGAGAAAATGAAAAATCAACTATATTCATTATTATTAATGATAAATTAATTATCATTATTTTTTTTATTAACAATTTAACTACTTAACTTTAAAAAATTACTATCACAAATATCACTATCACGTTTACAGTTAACTTTATAAAAGTCACAGTACAAAATAACAAATTCTCATAAAAAAATGAAAAGAACTTGTGATTTTAGAATAGATTTTCAATGGAAAAAAGTTAATATCTATGAAGAATATATTTAGAAGATTTTATATTAGATTTTGTAAAACAATGGATTTAGAAGATTTTAGGTTTTATAATTTTGAAGATTTTGTAAAAGAATGTTAATATTTGTAGTTTTCGGATGATTTACAATTGTTTTATAGTCCATGGAGAATCACAATTTGTTTGAGTTTTTGTAAGAAGAAGACAAAATTTTTTTTTATTTGCAGACAAACCGCAGCAGTTTGTCATCATGCGTCAATCCGTCGCGACTTGTCGTGAAACCGCTGCGGTTCATCGTTAAGTCGTAGCGGCTTGATGACAAGCCTTGGCGGTTTCACGACAAACCGCTACGTAGGTGTTTGTCGTCAAACGGCCGCGGTTTCGGGTCAATTTTTGGTTCTTGGTTTATGAAACCTCTTCAACTTCAAAGAACCATAATTTGACTACGAGTTTTAGAATTGGCTCCATAAGATAACAAATATAAGATCTCTAAGAGATCTACGACTTATCATAAGAACTACTTATGACCCATATTTCTCTGGCCCAAAATCACACGTTTAAGCTCTCAAATTTACGATCAAAGATTTTAGACAATAATTTCAGCATTTCTTAGTTTTATATGTAATCAAACTGTTACAGTTTGTCATGAAACCACAACGGTTCGTCGTTAAAATTTTTAACGGTAAACGTGACAGTGATATTAGTGACGTCATTTTTTTATAGTTCAGTTGTTAATTTATTAACAAAAAAATGATAATGATTGATTTGTCACTGATAATAAAAAATGATGGTTGATTTGTCATTTTTCCTTGCAATAATTTATAAATAAATAAGGGAAAATGACAAATCAACCATCGTGGTTTTAGGTCAATGACAAGTCAACCACTGTGGTTTAAGTCTTAACAAGTTAACCACTAACGTATGAGAAAATGAAAAATTTAACATCGCAGTGACGTTCGCCGTTAAAAATTAGTCGGGACGCTGCTGCGGTGTCGTGTGTTGCGAAGAAAAACACAAAGTTTTGTCTGGACGCCGCAGGGGTGTCGTGAGGACGCCTCTGCTGTGTCCCGGGACGCCCCTGCGGTGTCCTCATGAGGACGCCCTTGCAGTGTCCTCATGAGGACGCCCCTGCGGTGTCCCGAGAAGCCCCTGCGGTGTCCTGGGACGCCCCTGCAGTGTCCTCACGACACCCCTACGGTCTCCTTCAAAATCAATGTTTTTATTAGATTTTCGACCTCTTCAACTTCAAACGCCCATAAATTTCGTTACGATTGTTAGAATTGGACGCAGAAGGTATCAAATCGAAGCTCTCTCAGAGATCTACAATTTGTCATAGGGTATACCTTATGACAATCCATTTTCGGCCTCTAAATCGATCGTTTAAGCTCTCAAATCTGCAATTTAACATGTTTAACTCTAAACTATGTAAGACGGTGCGGCGGCGTCCCGTAACAGCCGAGGCGTCCTAGGACACCGCGGCGGCGTCCCGGGAAAACCCGGCGGCATCCCGACTATGTTTTAAAGGCGAACGTAACTGTGATAGTTGATTTGTCATTTATACGTACGTTAGTAGTTAACTTGTTAAAATCTATACTACAGTGATTAACCTGTCATTGACTTAAAACCACGATGGTTGATTTGTCATTTTTTCAATGAATAATCTAACTACTACTGATACATAACAGATGATTGTTTTTAACTTCCTAATAACGTATTAATTAATTCGAATTTTGTCAGTTACTAATTAGTTATCGCCGCAATTTATTCTAAGCATTTATTGGTGACACGTAGCGAAATGATTTTACGTTTTGTCTATTGATTATTGTTGATATAATCTATAAACGTTAATTTGGTATTTTAATGATTTTTTGTTTTTACCCATTGTTGTTGTTGGAATGTAATTTATTTTATTAAATACTAATTGAAATTCTAATATATATTTTTATTTTTATCACTGTCCACTCATCACAAATGGCCACGTACTTTATTTTACAGATTTCACCACACATTCGTAGATAACACGTTTCTAGTGTGGATGTCTACTTTATTATTCACGGATATCTGCTTCCTGTCTAATTGTTTTAGATACTATGATCTGTTGTTGTATAGTAGTAATTATTGACTCAAGGATATAATGCGCACTTAGATACCATGCTCAATACATGATGGTAATATTGAAAGGAGGATATGCTGATTGTTTTATATACTATGCTATGTCACATGATGAAAATATTATTTTGAGGATATGTCACGATGATGTTTAAATAATAAGTTAAGTTATATGTATGTTTCGTTCATTTTCATGTGTCATGTTTTTAAAAAAAAAAAATGAAAATAATTTTTAATGCATATGTTTTCAAGTATGAAAGATAAATAACAGCTTTAACGATACAGTAGCAATAAAAAAACTTTGGGTAGGTCACTAATTGTCAGAAATATGCACACGTGTTGGGCTAGTAACATATAACAAGCCAATAATTTCTTAACAACTGGTTTTTTTATTGCAATAAAGAAATAAATAGGATTTAAAATAGAGTGTAGCCGTCAAAAAAGCAATTGAAAAAGGGAATCGCTTCACCCGTCATAGTTTTATTTTTTTATTTATTATGGAACACACTTTATCATAGCTGTGCATATAATTTTCAAACTAATTAATTGACACGCAACGTGACATATATATATATATATATAGAGGGAACCAACCTAACCCTTCATGGTTTTATACCTAAAACAAAGGGGGAAATTAACAAAATAATTATTGTACTATAAGATTGATATCAAATCAATTATTAAATTATTTTTGTTAATAAATAAAACATTTAACTATGATAAATAAACGACACAGACATCACTGGTAACTTAGTAAAAGAAACGTTAAGAATAAGAAGATTTTCCAAAATGGAAGATTTCAAGTTAACTTATTCAAAATTGATTTTGATATTAAAATAGAAGATTTTTCAGTTAACTGTTTGTTGAAAAATCAATGTATTATAAGATAAACATGTTTTCGATCCACTAAGAAAACTTACCGAAAAATCGATTTAAAAAACGTTAACTTGTTCAAAATCAATTTTGGGTATGAAAATAGAGTATTTTCAGTTAATTCTTTGTTGAAAAATTAATGTACTTTAAGCTAGATAATGTTTCCGATCCACTGAAGAAACTTGCCAGAAAATTCATTGTCTGCTATATTGAAGAATGACAAAGAATTTAGCAAATGTAGCGAAAAAAAATATTTTCATAGTGGAAAGAACTTGTTTCCATTGCAAAAAGAATAGCTTCCACTACAGAAGCTAAAATTAGCCGTACGTTGCAGAAAGTGAGTTTGAAAAGCAAGTCATTTCCAATAACTCACTTTTCGAGACAGAAATAAAACTTTCCACAGCAAAACGAATACTTTATGCAGTAGAAACTAGCTTTCCATTACAGAAAGTAAACCCTTGACCACAAATTGATATTTTTAATGGAAAACGTGACAGCTATACTTGCTCCGTTTATTTTCTATAGTTGAGTATTTTATTTGTTAATAAAAATTGTTTAGTGTTGACTTGTCATTAAGCTTTTATTTGAAAATGTCCCCCAAAAATATCAAATTTTAGTTTTTTCTTTCCACACAAATCAATATTTTCAGAACAAAAAAAAGATTTAAATAAGAAAACTTACAAGTAGAGAAAGTTTAATGTGGAATTTAAGGCCAAAAGGTCTTCTCTGTTTTTGTTGAGGGACAATAATAAGCAACTGGGTGTGTATGGGTGGGCTGGGCGTCGACCATAGCCTCCTAGCCCACACTGTCTGTTGTACATCATCGTCGACAGAAAATTCCTCTTCTTTATTAATTTTCTTTGAAGATTTAAACTTGAAGTTGCTAATGGAAGACCTCCAACATTCATCGTGCAAATTGCTAATTACCCTTTCTTGTTCTATACAGGAACATATATATCCTTAAAAGATCATTCATTCCTTCTGGTTGATCACTAACAAGCCCAGTCCCAGGAAGAGAGAGAGAGAGAGAGAGAGAGAGAGAGAGAGAGAGGAGCATTACAATCTACTGCAAGTAAATCATCAATACAAAAGGAGGCCATCGGAGGAGAGAAAACCCTATTCTCTTCTCCCCTTTTCAGAAGCTTGACCCACCTCCAGTTTCCAACCCCACTTGCATGGAGTATCTTCAAAACTTTCCACATCACTGCATAGGTCACATTTTCCTATAGAGCTACCTTACAGTCAAATAATGAAAGAAAAAAGGGTTATACAGGGGGGAAAATACTGCACTACACTCTCTGGGTGGACGAATGATACAGAGGGGAAAAAAGAAACAATTTTGATATGTTCATGGGCAATCGGAGTTTCTACCCGGGCCTCCGTAGTAGAAGTAATGGCCCCAGTCGCCGTTGTCTCCGGTCTGAACGTCGTAGCAGTTGGATTGCTCTGTGAAGGTTCCAAGCCCTTGAGGAGCTTTCAGATTGTTCGACTCGTCGACCACTTGAATATTCCGAAAGTAGCTTGCTTTTCCAAAACCTTCCTCCGGAAAATGACCACTTCCCATCTGGGTCGAGGTGTGTTGTCCATCTGCTTCTGAGTTTACGACCTCCCCTCCCCACTCCACCATGGAAGCACTGTCTGCCAGATACGAGAACAGAAATGACGGCCAATAACCCAACACATAGTCGTTCCCAAATTGCATCCACCAGTGCCCTTCGTTCGGATCCTGCATAATTTACATCTCAAAACCAAAATAACAAATCAATTACTTGCAATATAAAGTAATCTCATCTCTCTATTCCATGGCTTGGTAACTTATCCACAAATGTCAATGGGTTAGTCTTGATCTGTAATCCAAACAATGTCCTTCCAGTTAAGTCAGTTTGCAATGAGTGACAGAAAGATTCTCAGCGTCTGCAACACCTGACCGACAAACCTCTATTATGGGTGTACAGCTCCTACAGGGACTAATCTGGAAGCTTATGCTTCGAAAAGTTGGATTTCAAAATCAAATACTAAATTAGATTTGGACTGTCAAAATTTCTGTGATACTCAGTAACGTGGATTGTCTCTTTTCTCACATCAGCACTCTGACTAATCACGAGACTTGTGCATGGTGCGGTGTCTTCAGTCAAAGTGAGTTGCAAGTATTACAACGGGGATCAGGACCAACTGCATTTGAGCTAAATCATTGGGTTTTATCGCATGCATTCTCTAGAGATTATTTGTGTTCAAATTCGAACATAAAAATTAATTTCAACTTTTACCTTCCAGACAAGTATACTGATATCATACTGAGGACTCCGATATGCAGAAATTGGTGAGATGCTGGCACCCATGGCTATTTCACTATTTACTTGAATAAAACCTGAGCAGAGGAGGTTATAGCAACCCGTGGCTTGATATGCATCGCTCTGAAATGTGTTTCCACGGAGGAAAAACCTCGTTAATAGCTAAAAGGAAGACATCCAAAAATATCGACGAAAAGGTAAAGATCGTTGAATCTTACAGTCCAGTAAGTGAATAGCCTGGTGTTGTTATCCCCATACAGATCTGGGCTGACCTGTAAGCGAAGAAAATAAGAATTGAATTTAAACATAACATCGTTGTTTCATGCAATCTATCTGAGATTGATGTTATCAAACAAACTGTATACTAAATCAAAAAAATGCTAGAAGTACCTGCCAACCAGCTTCAATGCTGTTAAGATCTTCACCGAAGGAGCCTCCGAGAATCCAGAGTTGAGACAGACTGAATTCATTGGGCTGTTGTATTTTGGGTTCCCATACATTTATGGTTCCTTTAGCACCATAATACTTGTCTCCTTCAACATAAGCGATCGCATGCTGATGGCCATTTTGATTGATGAGATCTGGATTTGCAGACCTTGGTTGAGGGACTGCTCTTTGTTTTTTCTTACCATATCTCTTGGCTGAACTTGCTCTAAGAACGTCATCTTTCCGGGTTCTCCTTATTGGTATTGTGTCTTCAGGACACTTCCCATTTATGTGCCATAGCTGGTTAATCGAGCTTGATTGTTCTTTTAATTTTTCAGACACCTTGTTTTCATCGAAAAGACCTTCTGGGTGGTACGTGGGACGCAGCTGGTGAATGCAAAAGACTCAGATTAACAACATACGAAAGAAAAAAGGCTAAACTTTCGGAAGCAATAGCACAAGTGAAGAAAACAAACCTGAATTTTGTGGTCCTTGAGGTAAGGATGATCGAAAGCCGGCTGTTTTGATACGTGAACACAATCTATAATATCGCCATCTGGGCTCTGCTTAACAATCAAAATCAAACATTAGAGATCTTCTTATATAGTGTAATTTTTTATGATTTGAAAGTTTCTCACTCTTCACGGTCAAGAAATTGCACAATCTCTGACCCTGAAACCCCAAAAAAGGATATATAAAAACAGTAGGCAGAAGGCTAGAAAAAACAAATTGACAACAGACCCAGGCCCCTGAATGAGCTAGATTAGAAAGAAAAAGTTCCAGCGTGAAAAAAACTGAGAGAGAAATAATCATTTGCATATTTACTTTGATTGGTTACTGCGAAATGCAGATGAAATGTCATCAGAAAGCGCTTAACTTATCCAAAAAGAGTGATTCAACTTTCATTTTACTTACCCAAAGGAAAAAACAAAAGCTAAAACGTCTTTTAAGAAGAGAAAGCGAAGTGGAAACCCAAAAAGAAAAGAGAAAACCTCAATGCTTTTCACAGGAGGCTTGTTTAAGCGTCTGAGGTGCTTCTGAATCTCGAGCTTCTGCCTGGAATCAGCAAAACTAGAAGCAGAGGATGGACAGATGAGACCCCATAAGCAAAAGACAAGTAACAGAGCTCTCCTATTCCTCCCCCTGCAAAACTGGAAAGAACCCATCCGGCGAAACCCACCCGGAAACCCAAAAGCCGAAGCAGCTCAGGCAGAGAGAAACAGAACTACAACAACAGCCGAGCAGAAACACCGCCACCCTCACCGGTTTTCCCTGTTTCCTCCTCCAGAAAAGGCAAATAACTACGATAACCGGGACGGTTACGCTACCTCTACCACACAGACAAAAATCCAAGAAAAACTGACTACCCAACCTCCCTTATCCCCTCTCTCTAGAAACTTGAGAGCCACAGTCTCTCCCTCTAGCCTCTAGCTCTAAAAATGGTGCATCCTTTTTTCTCGCCACTTTTTTTTTTTTGGAGGTTTCCGTTTCTCTCTCCACTTTCTCGAAAAGATTTTTTCGCATTAAACACTTGTCCGTTTCTTTTCTTTTAAATCCGTGAAGAGTATAATAGTAAATAGCCACCGGCTCATAGTCTTCTATTATTCAATGATGGGTAATATTATATTTAATTTTTAAATTTATACTCTAATATTATTCTAAATTTATTAATTCATATAAATTAAAAATAATTAATAAAATATATTAATTAAAATAAATTATAAATAATTAATAAAATATATTAATTACTGATCATATATTAAAAGATAAAAATGAAAAAAAAATTAACACAGCAAATCTTATAATTCGCGATTAATGACGAGTCAAATCTTAGATAATTTTTTGTAACAACTAAAACTCTGAACTATGAAAAATGCTCGTCGGCGACCTCGCAGTCACGATTCCCGTCTAGGACAGTCGAGTTTAACTCCTCGGTTTCGTTTCTGTCAAGCACCATCGAACGGAGACGAAGGACGTCAAGTTCGTCGGGGGAAGTTTGTCTAGTTCGTCGAGTTATCTCTCTGCAATATCTAGAGCAAGCGACACTCTTCGCGATTAAAGGCAGATTCTCGTCATCCGTCCAGAGGAAAACGCTATCGTTTTGCATTCAGAGTATGAAATCTGAGAGGAACGGACGTTATTTGTATTAAGACAGACGTATGTCATGCCCTAAACGACGTCGTCTAAAGGAGAGAGGCGAGGGCAGAAAGACGTAGTATTGGCTGACAGACGTCTGTTGCATAGCGAGTGACGTCCGTCTTAATTGAGGGAATTCACGCGTTTTAAAATCGCTTGTGCCTTGCATGTGATAGTTAAATTGGAGTCAATCCTGGTCGTCGATCTAGAAGAGGGACGTCCGTCGCTCGATCCAACAGCCAGGGATGGACGTCCGTCTATCGCCTCTGGAAGACGCCAGATTCAATCCTGGCCGTCGATCCAGATGAAGGACGTCCCTCGCTCAATCCAACGGCCAGAGATGAACGTTCGTCCGTCGCCTCTGGAAGACCCCAGATTCAATTCTGGCCGTCAATCCAGATGAGGGATGTCCCTTGCTCAATCCAACAGCCAGGAAGACGGTACTTGACGCCAGATGAGGGACGTCCCTCGCCACCGTCCGCCCTCGCCCACTATCGTCTATCTTCTTCGAACTGCCACGAGGGACGGTACTTGACGTCTTTCTTCTCCGTTCGACGGTGCTTAACAGAGACAAAATCGAGGCGTTAAACTCGACGGCCCTGGATGGGAATCGTGACTGCGAGATCGCTGGGGAGAATTTCCTATAGTTCAGGGTTTTAGTTGTTAAAAAAAATTCTTCAAGGTTTGACTTGTCATTGATCGCAAACTATAGGGTCTGCGGTGTTAATTCTCTTTTTTAAATTATTTTTGTTATTATGTACGGATATATTCACAATTAATTTCCATATTTACCCTTAGTTTATTTTGTAATGCAACTACCATATTGGCCTTCTCATTGCCTTGATTTCCATGTGCAATTCAATTTGGCATCTACTTGAATGAAACACTAAAGGGAAAAAAGTGTTAATATATGATGTTCATTAAATGGGCTTTTAAAAGAAGTGGAGGGCATCCCCATTGCCGGAGAAAATCTCATACAACCCATTTTATAGTTTTTTTTTTTTTTTATAATTAACAAATCAATCACGGTTGAAATCAATGATAAGTTGACCACTAAATAATTTTTGCTAACAACTTAAATACTGAATTATAAAAAATAGATGAATCAAGCATTGCGATTACGTTTTCCATTGAAAACATTGTTGTTCCGCTGCAGAACTTTGCGGAACGTTAACTTTCCGCAGCAGAACGTTATCTTTCCACTAAACAGAGTTAAAAAATTACTTTCCACTGGCGGAACGACAACGTTCCGCTACAGAAAGATTACTTTATGTGTGGAAAGATGATTTTTCTCGACAAAAAGTGAAATATTGGTGATGAGAACTGAATGACGACGATGGACCAGAAAAAGAAAAGAGAAGATGGAGATAAAAACTGAACTGTGAAATCGAGAGAAGGGTGAACCACAAGAAAATGTTCAAAAAATTGAAAATAGGGGAATTGTTTTCGACGACGAGAAAATCATCCTAGAATCATCTTCCCAGTGAGATTGTTTCAATTATTCCGATTTTAGCATAAAACTGAAGTAGAATTCTTCGCGGGTTCAGTTTTATGTTGAAGATGTTTTCTTCATGGGTTCAGCGTAATAACTGTGACGACCCGGATTTTTCTTTACTTTAAAAATGCGTTAAATTTTAAACTTTTATTTTCTTTTGTAAACAGCAAAAATCCCTTTTAAAATATAATCATAGTTCTTTTCAAAAAGTCGAACCATCAAAACTCTTTCGTTATACTCGTTATGAAAATCGTTATAAGCGGTAGAAAACTATAGTTATAAAATCATTTATCAAAACATAGTGGAAGCAAAATCATTCATTTAAGGAAAACTAAACAATTCACTATGTATTAGTTACAATGACACTCTCTTTTACTTTCTTTAGTCTAGCCAGTCACAAATCTCGCGCGTGCAAATCTTTCATCCCTACTTCTTGATCTGTTCATCGTTTTCTCGTACATGTACCTACACCACAAGTAATACGTGAGCCTAAAAGCCTAGTAAGAATTGAGGTTATGCAGTATGATTATGTCTCTCTTTAATTCTTTTTGGAATGAGTACCGCCCCAAACCAATCTTTTCATTACGTTTCGTTCATTCATTCATTCATTACTCGTACATCGAGCAAGAGATTAGAGAAACCTATGTGGAGGTATAGTTTTGGTCAGCTTCTAATCACCTGTGATAGTTGGTCCCATTCCCGACGAGGGAGGAGACCTATCCTATCTACCTGATTAGATCCGCACTACTTGTCTGTCCCCTAACTCCCCATTTTCTTTTCTTTCATTCATTTTATTTAACATTTCCCTCACATAATGCATATGAGTACCACCCCAAATGTCAAACTTCCTAATTGTTTCTATTATCATGATGCATGTTGATACAGTATAAAAGAAATATAACAATAATTGAATAACACATATAAAGGAAAGTAACGATAATTTAACAGTGCATATAAATGGATGATAGTAATTAAAAGTGCATAAAGGGAATGAATATAGTAGAACATAGCAGTAATAGAAAACGACAATTTAGCATACTTCTAAAAGCGAAATGAACATAAAACGAATTATCATGTTTCTAATAGCGAATTAGACAACGAACGAAATGGTGAAATAACAAAGGAATTACACGAGATGCTCAAAGAAATTAGACATGCTTAACCATATTAGATAGACATGAATCTTAATATTAAGCGGAAACATATTTGATAAATTGCCAAACATTAATGACGTAAATTGATTCTAAGCAAGTAAACTAAGGATAGTGTACGTTCAAAGTAAAACATAGTTTAATGGCATAACTTCAACTGAGTTAATAACTTAATTCCTTGTTATAATTATTAACCTAGTTAATTAAATGTAAAAGCCGTGAAATTTTAATGATAAATTCCACGTGTAAATTTTTCGCGTTGAAAATCAGTCATAGCGTTGAAGTAGACCGAATTTGTCGTGTAGCAGCCACGTATGCAAATTTGGTCATTTGGTCAAGTCCACGTATGCAAATTTGGTCAACTGGTCAAAGTCAGTGAAATTAGATTTTTCCGAGTAAGGAATTTAATTAATAAACGATATTGGACAGTCGAAATTGAGCGATAACATCGATGGATGGTGTTTGAATTAAATTTAGAGTTTGGGTAGATTATAAATTGGTAATGTATAAAATTGGTGATACACATTTATTTTAAATGGAAAAGAAATTAGGAAATTGGGGTTAAGGAAAATAAATAATTTGGAAGAAGTGAAATAAGAGTAGAAATATTTGGGAAATGAAGAGGGAAGGTTTGGGGGGAAAAATCCCACCCAATGCCTTTGAAATCGTAAAGTTCAAGGTTTAAGTTGAAAATAATAATAATTTTAAACTAAATGAATAAAAAAGGGAGGGAAGAGAGAGAAGGTCTCCATTCCCCCCCCCCCCCCCCCTTTGTTTTCTTCTGCGACGGCCGAGAGAGTCGAGAGGGAGAGAGGCGCCGGCGACCCACGAATCGGCGAACTCGACGGACAACAGCGACCGGCGAACGACGAGCAGGCGGGAACTCCGTGAGCTGGCGACGCCGGCCGAGACAGGGAGCTCGGTTTCTGGCATTCTTTCCGGCGTTCCTTCCGGCTGCGAAGCGCGACCGTGCAATGTCGGCCGAGAGCCGACGGCCGTTTCCCCGAACAGACGAACGACGAACTCCCGATCTCGAGCAGATCCGGCGATTCCAGATCTGCGGCCGGAACTCCGAGTTGAGCCGATCCTTCGGCTCCGGCGAACGGCGACTCCCGATCTGTGACGGAGCAACTCCGAGGCCGAACCCGACTCTGGTTTCCGACGACGAACAGATTTTCGTTCCCGGTGACAAACTGCTCCGATCTGTTCAGTGGGTGAGGTTTCGATCCGAGTTTTACTCCGATGTTAAATTTGGGATTTATGATGTCGTTGGTTGATTGGTGATTTGATTTACAGCGGTCGGTCTAGAGGATTCCGGACGAACAAATCTCCGGCGAAGGCAGTTTCGGATCTGAACATATTCAGATTTTCCGACGAGCAGAACAGGACGTAGATCTCATCCTATTGGTGAGGAAAATTTTAGTTGGAATTACTCATTTCGATTTCTAAACTTGGATGTGGATTTAATTCTGGTTAGGAGAAATATATTGGTTGTGGATCTGAAATATTATACACTGATAGGTTACTATTTTGGGATTATTTCTGTTGGTGAAAGAAGTTTTGATTTTTGGATAAATTTGTCAACAATAGAACCTGATTCTGATTTGGTGCTGTTCGATGTACGTGCTTTAACATGGTTCGTTGAATTCGACTTTTAAGTTGTCAATATGTTAAAGTTGGATATTTTAGTTGGTTCATAATTTCCTTATCTGGATTATTTTTTTTAAATCATGTGGCTGAACTTATTAAGGTTACAGTTGGTTATTGAAATTTAAGGGTTTTAGTTTCAAGTTGGTTGAAGTGAAAATCTGTCAAGTTTAAGTAAATGGAATTTGGATGTTAGAAATTGTTTATATATTCAAGATTGAGTTTTGTGTTAAAGGATGTTGAATAAGGCCTAGAGAATTTATATGGATTTTCTTGCTTGTCACTCACACTTCGGTTGGGCTCCTATTCCCGGTATAGGACGATCCATTTATTTCCTAGAATTAAATTTTTAATTTATGTATTTGTATCCTTGTTAGGCTTCGACGACTTTGGCGAGTGTGCCACGATTCCCGAGGAGGTAGTTGCTCCACTTAATCGTAAAGAACGCCGAAAAGGTAGGGATTTCTATACCTCTTGCGTTATATTGCATCCTATTCCGTTTTCCAAAATGATTATTTTGTGGACTATCACACTTGGAAAATGACGGGGACTGTTCGACAGCACGTCCGTTTTTATTAGTAGTATGTTTTCTCAAGTTTAAATCCCGTACATGGTTTGAGATTTATTGTGCCCATGTTGAGGGATGGATCCGCCATCCCCTTTGATACCTTCTGCTGCGTGAAGGTTGATTGTTTGACGTGCGAAAATTATAGGTAGGGCATTGGTGACGTGTCCTCAGGTTGAAACTCCTGAAAGTCGTAAACCTCGTATGGAAGGGTGATGACTCCTCCTTGGGTCGCAAGCCCCTAAACCTGGCCAGGATTTGTCCCACGGATCAGACGGTTGTCAATCGCTGAGACTTGTTTATCCTAAGTCCACATATAGCGAGCAACTGTATCCGTTTTATTTGATTATACGATTATACGAGTTGTGTCGTGCAGCCAGGTGCGCCGGCAACTCGGGTGACGTACGGAATCTTCGGATCGTCGTCATTATTCCTGCCTCATAAGGTGTTGTCATCGACGGGTGACCACCTCTTCTATGTTGTGTGGCGGGTGAGTCCATGAGTGACCACCCCTTTTCACTGACGACGTTTTCAAATTGGAAAACGATGATGGCCTATTTTACGAGGTATAGCTGTCTATGTATACAGCAAGATTTTTAATAAAAGCCTCATCGACGGCCCTTGGGTCGGTTTGGTAAAATGATAAAGAGTTTTAAAGTGATTTTTAAAAATCCATGTACGGCAGAATGAAACATAACCTTGTTCTCGAAAAATGTACAAAACCAGTTTTGCATGAGGTGCATTTAGTATAGCCATACTTTACTGAGTTAGTCACTCACCCCAAACGACTCCTTCCCCAAAACTTCAGGTAAGGGCAAGGAGTAGCTGTGGAGCAGGAGTTGAAGCATTTTGTTATTTCTACTTGAGCGATTTATCGTTATTTGGTGAGGACATTTATGTTTCCATTTGGGTCTGTAAACCTTAAACACAGTTGGTTTTGAATTTGTTGCACAGTACTTGAATTGTATTTTTAATTTATGCACTGTTATCTTCTCGTGATCCCTACTCGGACCTAGGCCCATATTACTTTGGGCCGAATCAAATATTATAAATCTTCCGCAAAACTCACGCCTTGGGCTGGGTGATCGGGTTCTCCATGAGGATCGGGTCGCCTGACCCGGCGGTTCTGTTAGGCCCGTCTTCGGGTCATGACATTAAACATGCTCAGATTAGGAGTCATTGTTACTAACATTACCCTAGTAAATTAAACATGCTCAGATTAGGGGTCATCGTTACTAATATTACCCTAGTAAATTAAACATGCTCAAATTAGGGGTGTGATAACTTCTAATTATCCAGAGAATTCAACACTAGTAATAGCAGGATAAAATGGTACTAACATTGATAGAGGCTATTGTTACAGCAAGTAAAACAATAACATCCGTTCATAGAATGAAATCATCGTTAAAGAAAACTCATAGCTCATTCGATATGATATTCAGTTCATCGTTCTATACTACAAGGCTTAACATCAGAGATTATCATCCAAGCAGTAGGCATTCATCACTTCTCTATCAAAGTAAAACATTTTCATTACAGTAATTGTAGTAAGGGAATTTGCAGGAAGTTAACAGCAAAGAAATTAGTACAACACACGCACACTACTTGTGGGTAGGGCTTTGACGGCCAAAACTCTACTCAATCCTTACCCTTATTGAAGAAATCAATCACAAACAACAAAACTCTCAGCTTACTCTTCAGCTTACAGAGCCTTGCTTCACACACGTAACACATTGAAGAGGTCACACTAACACATAAACACTCATGAGCTCACAGAGGACTCCCACAACTTTCCAAAAGATTTTCTCTCTTGCAGGAAACTCTCTCGCAGGAAGAAAATCTAGAAGAAATGCAGAGAAAGGATGGCTTAAATCGAAAGCCATACCTGGAGAGAGACGACAGTACACTGAACGGGATGGAGAGGCCTACGTCGATGTGGTGGAGGGAGTGCCTAGGCATGGGAGCCATTGTCGACTGAGTGTGTATTTAATGACTACGCGACAAGAATTTCTATTATTAAATCCCTAATTATTCGCAGGTTTGGGACATTTCGGACGAGGGACTGCATCCGGTCACGTCTGCGTTCGTCCGAAATCCTACATTTCGCAGGCAGATTTGCATTTTCAGACACAGGAAGGCGTCCGAATCCTGTGTTCGAAATCGTCCAGAAATTGGACAGATTCAAAATCACAGCGTCCGCATGCGTCCGAAAAGTAGAGTTAGCAACAGGGGATGAATTTGGACGCGGGGGCTCCATCCTGCATTGTCCCAAAATGCTGGGGCGACGTTCCATGCGATTTCGGATGCAACCTCAAGTACGCGTGCGTCTGAATTCTTGAATTACACAGTTTATGCACATCTGAAATCTCCTTTATACCCAATATTTACCAATGTTTTGTACTTTAATTATTCCAAAACATTTACCCCCATATGTATACTACCATGTACCGCCACACAACGTAATATATTAATTATCCCAAAATTAATTACATCGCGTATACGAGAAAAACGTTATCAAGGTCTTACAATAACAATGTTTACTATTTTCATTTTTCATAGTTCAATGTTTAAATAGTTAACAAAAATTGTTCAGTGATTAATTTATCATTGACTCTACATTACAGTGGTTGATTTGTTATTTTTTTTATTTTTATTTTTTAATTTGATAGTCATGACAGATGGTTGAGTCGTGATTGAGTGTGATCAGTTGAGAAGTCGAGCACAAATGTTTATGGTAAAATTTTGCGTAGAGAGCTTATCATAGAAACTCTTGATGACACGAACTAGTTCGTTTTAGTACTTTTATTATTTTTTAACATCGTGGTTTGTCATCTCTTTCATATTTTTTTCAACGTTAATTTTAAATTTTAATTTTTTATTTGTATTTCCAACTAAGAAAATAAAATTACAAAAATAATTAATTATGCATTTATACTAATATGAATTGTACCTCGAATAAAAAATCATGGCCTTGATAGATTAATTAATTATGAGGTGTTTAGATTAATTAATTAAGATTACTAATTTGATACGAGTTTAGGAAGAGCGGGGTGGGGTCAGGGGTTATGATGATATGATTAGATGAGTCCGTCTATCAAGCGTCCAGTCCAGTGTCCAGAGTGTTTCGCTAGGCAGACCACGTGGGCATTCGTGCACTTGCATGTGCTTTCCCACTCCCCCTGCTTGCTTTCTCTCTTTTTTTCCAACGCACTTTCAAAAACCAATCTCAACTGGCCTGGTCCCATCCCCCATGGGTATTGCATAAAATTCTCTTATCAAGGTTCGGTCTATCCCAAACTTGGGAACATGATGTCGACTTTTGGTTGCTCGGTGTAATAATTTGGGCTTGTTCAGGACGTGTTGTCCATAACCACTTATGCTGTTAAGTTATATTTCTTTTCATTTACAACAATTCCTTTGTATTTTTTTTTATTTCTATTTTGGGCAAGTGAGTCCTCGCCACCATAAAATGTTTACTCCTATCATGGTGGAGATGGTTTAGATTGCTCTTTAGGGGGAGAGATATGACTGCATGTAGACCCTCCTCCCTGCCCAATGTAATTTGCTGACAATCAATGATAAAACTTTTTACATTCAAACTACTCACTATGCTTAATGACGCTTTTTTAGATTAATCTCGCTCGCTTTCTGTTCGCTAGTTAGACACAAAGCTCGTTCTAACGTCGTGGACAATTGGTGCCGTTGGCACACTTCGTAGGCTGACTCGTTGTTCTCTTTAACAACGAATATTGCACGGTCCATCTTAAGTCTCTTGAAAGTAGGACCGTGACACTCGGTCAACTGACTATATTTTCTTTCAATGTTGTAGCGCTCATTCCTTAACATCGAGGCGTTGTTTATAGAATCGTCAGCACCATACTTCGTTACATTTAGTCACGACGTTGATAATTTATTCAAAATTGATCTACTGAATGTCCATCCCACATGCCATTTGACGACCTTGAGATTGAAGGCATGGGTCAATGAAAATCTTAATAATTCCGTTGAAACTTTCGGATGACAATCAAACCGTTCTGCGATCGAACGATCAATTCTTGTTTTCATTCCCGAGAAGGACTCGATTTATATTGCAATAGAAAATGGTGGTTGCAATAATTATCAAATATGGCATCTTCTTATCACAACATCACCAAACTCTTCGTGACCACACAAAGTAAGAAATGTTGATGGAAAAGACAAAATAGTCCAGCCTATACGAATAGAACTCTTCACCCTCTGGTAAAACGACCAAGGGCCATTGTCGGTAAGAATGACCCCATTTCTTGGATGTATGCATTCAAACACAAGCCCAAACACGTCCGTCCAATCTTCATTTAATCCCCACGTTCGTTACAGACTCAGTCTTCCTCCTTCTCCCTTCGCCATCGCCATCGCCATCGCCGTCGCAATGAGCAGGACCCACCAACTGTAAAAGCAAATGGGAAAAGAAAGAGAGTGAGAGGAGGTGCAAAAGTAAAGTGGTGGAGCCTTGATTTGATTCGCATTTTGCCCATCACTTTTGTCCCTTAATTTATGCTCCTCATTGGTTGTTTTTTTCCTCTAATTTCTTTCTCACTGCCGGTCTCATCATCAAGACGATATTATATAATTTATTGGTAGAATAATTATAATATTTGATAGACGGTCAAAATTAAAATAAAAAGGATATTAACAAAAGAATCACTGAACTATAAAATCAGTGACAAGACAAATACTAAATAATTTTTACTAATAAATAAAACACTGATGTCTGAGAAATGAACGATGTAAATATCGTTGTTATATTTTTCGTTAATCTGTTGAAAGAAACATTAAAAACGATAAAATTTTCTAATTTTCTTAGTTCTCCCCGTATCTTTTTGCTGAATTTGTTGAACTTTAATTTCAATATCTTCAGTTGTTCAGCTTTGAAATCAATTTTGGTATTAAACCGGTAAAATTATTGTAGCTAGATGAAAATGTTGATGCTTACAACAAGTAAAATAAAGAACAATTTTGATTCCTATTAAACTTGATTATCGAGAGGTTTGTGCAGTTTATTAGTGATGCTGGAATCAATCTAAACAAATTATTACTTGATAAACTCAAATAATTCAATAATATAAGGTCAACCAATGAAAATTTAAAATTTACAGTTAAACTGTTTGTTGAAAAATCAAAGTACACAAAGCTAAACATGTTTTTGATCTACTGGAAAAACTTCCCAGAAAATTCATTGTCTGCTACACTGAAAAACGACAAAGAATTCTTCAAATAAAGCCTAAATAGTATTTTCTACCCTATAAATATTCATTTCCACTGCAGAAAATGTTCTTTCCGCCGCGAAAAATATATTTTTTACAACGGAAATGATTCTTTCCACAGCAGAATGCGGAAAACGAGTCTTCTGCTGCGGAAAATAAGTCATTAACCTATATGCTGCGGAAGCAAATTTAAATTTTTAACGGAAAACGTGACAAAGATGTTTACATCATTCATTTCTTGTAGTTCAATATTTTACTTATTAGCGAAAACTGCTTAGTAGTTGTCATGTCACTAATTTTATAGTTCAGTGGTTATTTCGTTAATTACCAAAAAAAAAAAACTATATATGAATGAATAAAAGACTTATACACGCAATATTAACATTAACATATAAAATAATGGTTAAAAAAAATTAAGTGTAAAATTAGTTTTTTTTTTAAATTCCTCCTCTTATTTTTGGGCTCACTTAGGCCCATTATAAGATTATTCTTCAAAAAAACATCATATTTATCATATTTTGGGCCCCAATAGGCCCATTATTTAAATTTCACCTCCGTTAGGTTTTCTTCTACCTTTATGGATAAATAAATTATTGATCGAATCGAACAAATCACATGATGACACATGTTCACATTAATCTTTTCAATTTCAACTGCATAAGTAAATTCGTTAATAGAGCATAGTTTAATAATCATCTTATTCGTTTAAATGATTTAAGAATTGAGCTATCAGTACTCATGATTCATCGATTATTTTAGAATTTATCCATTTTTTAACAACATCACGGCATAATATTTAATACTTTTATTAAAAAATTAAAAAAGAGTTTTATCTATAAAGATGAGTGAAAAAAATAACATATTAATAAACAATAGTGCATGAATGTGCGATGCACATGTGTGATGTCATACGATATAAGCATAAGTTATCACGCTATACATACAAGTGTCTTCATTAATGTATGTAAATTAATAAGATTTCATTCGTAGTGAGTAGTGAGGTTCAAAATTCATAACGGTACGTTAATGAGTGTGAATTAATTGTATAATTTTTAGACGTTCAATTGATTTTTTGATCGATGGTTAATAATAATTTTAATGGTATGGTATGGTTTGAACGAATAGGATTTCGTAAAAGAGTTTGAAATTCATAACTATTTATTAATAAATGTGACTTAATTGTAACGTCCTTCGGTATTCTCAGTACAATATTGTCTGCTTTGGGCTAAAGCCCGCACGATTTTGTTATTGGGGTTAGCCAAAAACACATTGTACTAGGTAGAGAGGGGACTACTTATAAACCATGCATTTTCTACTCTCCCAAGCGATGTAGGATTGTGCCCCCCCCTGATATGGACCGGACTCACATCTGAGCCTTTCCTGATTTTCACAGGGCGGGCCACCACAATCTCCCCCCTTTGAGGACCCGACGTCCTTGTTGGCCACACTTTCGGTTGAGATTTCGCCCTATACCATTTGTAACGTCTCTCGGTGCTCCCAATATAATATTGTCCGCTTTGTGCTGAAGCCCACACGATTTCGTTATTGGGGTTAGCCCAAAACGCGTTGTACTAGGTAGAGAGGGGAACCCTATTTATAAACCATGCATTTTCTACTCTCCCAAGCGATGTGAGATTGTGCCCCCTGAGATGGCTCGGACCCACACCTGGTCATTTCCTAACTTTCACGGGGCAGGCTACCACATTAATAGTATGAATTTTGAACGTTCGATTGGTATTTGATAAACGGATAAAAATAATTATAAGAAAGTTTTGAAAGAAAGGAAAATTATCTTTTCGAAGAGGAAAGTCTGCATAATAAGAATATTCATTGTCTTCTTCGTAAAAAAATACAAATAACACAGACAAGTTATAATTTTTCCATTAACAGTAAAACAATTTTAAATCATTCGAAATCTAAAACATTACATGTTTTTTTTACAAAATCTTATAAATTATAAAACTAAAAAAAGTTTAAAATCAACTTATACAGTATTTTCTAAAATTTATTCTCCATGGATATTAACTATTTTCTACTAAAATCTCTAAAATCATGAGTTATTGTAGTTTTTTCATGGGTATTAACTATCGAGTTTTAAAAAAATTATCGAGGATAATCTGTTATTTTTTATAGTTTAATGTTTAAATTATTAACCAAAAATAAAAATAAAAAAAATTAAGTAGTTACTTGTTGTATTAATTTCCCAAAAGAAAAACGAGAAAATTACTTAGACAACGTTACCAAGTTACTGCATCGTTCAGACGAAGTCGAGCAAAAGGAAGCGCGCCAACTGATTGGGAGAAGCGAGGGGATAACGAGGGGAGAGGCACCGGCTGAGATGGAGGCGTTGAGGATGTGTTCCAGTTCCGCCTTAACTTCTCAATCTCTCCTCAAGCACCTTCTTTTCTTCACTTCTTCCCCTTCCCCCTCCATTCTCATTACACGCTCTTCTTCAAGGCGGCTTCTTCCTCGCTGCTCTTCCACTGCATCAACTACTGGGGGCGGAGGGACGGTTAACCTCGCCGGACGCGGTCGCCGTTCTTCTTCTTCCTCATCCTCTTCTTCATCATCTACTTCAGATAGGGATGCCGTTCGCGCTATTCGTTTGAAGAAGGTAATTTCGAATTCTAGCCTCAAATTGACTTGACATTTTATCTCGAGTTGTAATGTTAAAGTTCAAAAACTTTACTTTTAATTTTAGGTTAATTGTTTCAAGTTTAAATTAGGGAAACAAGTGAGATTAATACTTTGGGAATTAGTGTTAGACGCTTAACGAGTTCTTATTTCTTTGACATTTGCTCACTTGCATTAGTTCTGTTGTTTGGATTCTTGTTAACTTTTGTTTGTAGGTTGAAGAGTTGAGGAACAAAGGCTTGGAGCCTTATGCTTACAAATGGAATAGAACTCACACTTCTAATCAATTGCAAGAGTTATATAAACAACTAGGAAATGGTGAAGAGTCTCATGATGATGCCGATCATGTATCAATAGCAGGAAGAATTGTTGCTCGGAGAGCTTTCGGAAAGCTTGCCTTCTTGACATTAAGAGATGATTCTGGGACAATTCAGGTCTACTGACTTGATTTTGCTTCTTATAAAAAATCTGTATAACCTGTGCTAAATTTTTTCATTAAGTTTGCTTTGTTGTTTACATTAGTTATTCTTGGTCGAGTGGAGCTCTCTCTCTTCAACTTTTTGTAATGTTTCGTATTTAATACAGAGTTTCTTATATAAAAAAAGTTTGCTTTATTGTGTTATTGTGTGTGTGGGTGTTGTGGCACTGTGGTTATGGTATCTGGGTGTAAAAATCTCATCTAAATGAGGAGAAGAAATGTATATTTGTTTTTTCAGATTATACTGTATTCATCTGATTATTGTTCCAGCTGCTTTAACTTTTATTATTAATTAATTTTGATGATGGCGAAAAGGATACTCTTCTGTCTGCCCAGCTTATTCCATCACCACAATTTAATTGACTCCAAGGTTGTCAAATTGTTGGCATAAAGAGTTTCCAATGGTTTTCCTATCAATCTGGTTGACATTAGTGTACAATTTTATGTTTCAGCTTTACTGCGAGAAGGAAAGGCTCACAAATGATCAGTTTGAGCATTTAAAAACACTTGTTGACATTGGTGATATTATTGGTGCGAGTGGTACAATTAAGCGAACCGAGAAAGGTAAATATATGTGTATATTTCTTTTGGTCATTTAGATAGGGGACAAAGCTTTATTCATAGTTTTTACTCTAATTTTAAGATTTAGTTAAAAAGTGGTTTTTCATTATTATTGATAGCAGCTGGAAATTTTAAATAAGAAGTGTGTTTTGTTTATGGCACGCTGAATACCGGTTGGACTTGTATTATTTTTAACACACAATAGTTATAGTATGCTAATTTTTTTTTATTAAACAATACATCTAGGATAATTTGTTTTCTTATTTTTGAAATTTCTCATGCACTAACTTTTGGGTAATTTATTTAAACTAAACTACTCATATATAATCATAGATTCATAGTTACAGTATGCTTTATTCTAGTAGTTATTCTTTTTAAAACTTTTTTTTTTATCAATTTTTTTTAACAGTTGACGACTTAAGTATTCTTATTCTTGGAATAGTCAGTAAATTTCTTAAGTGACTTTTTTATCTAAGTGCAATGTAGCACTACATGTATCAGTTTTATTTTTTAGTACATATGTAAGTGAAACTAACTTTTGATTTCCATTGTATGATTATTCATTGAATCATTAAGTGAACCCAATTGTACTATTATTGTATCATCTTTCTCTAATCAAGAGTCATAGCATTTATAGTATGTATGATATCATGTTGAATGCTTAAATTTTGCTTTCCAGATTGAGATGTGGCCTTTAGTGCCTACTCAATGATATGCCAGAATTCAATTTTTTTTTGCTTTGGTTTAGGGGAGCTTTCTGTTTATGTGAGTAGCTTTGCCATCCTCACAAAATCATTGCTTCCACTTCCTGACAAATATCATGGTCTGACTGACATTGATAAGCGCTATCGCCAACGGTAAGATAACACTGTTGATCCTAGTTATACACACGATATTAATATCAACTTTAAGAATGAAGCTCAGCTGTGTGATTGGAGACTTAGACATTATCCAACCTAATGATATGCGATATAATTATAATATGTTAAAAACTTAGGTTTTATGTGATAATATAAATCTTGAACAAATAAATTGAATTTCTGTTACTTTGTGGCTATTTAATTTATCTTTTCCAAATGCAAAAATTTTGTGACTTGATAATTGCCATTACTCCAACTGATGTTTTGTGCATTCAGGTACGTAGATATGATCGCCAATCCTGAAGTAGCCAATGTATTTCGGAAAAGAGCTAAGGTACACTTGGATCTTTACTAATTTTAGAGGATGTGAAAAAAGTTATTAAAAAAGCTGCTGCTTGGAGTGAAGTACATATATTTTTCTTGCAATAAAGACATTGTCTTCATCTTGATTAATATATGCACGTCGTGAAAGTGAAAAGAAAATCCTATGTTCCTTTTGACATTTCACATGACAGTGACGGGGAAATATGTATTTATATATGTTTCCTTATTGTCTAAATAAAAGTTGTAATTTTTTCTTGATGGAATATACTAATTCGCAATCTGATTTTAAATCAATAGCAAGTTGCCAAAATTTGGATGATGTTTACTAGTTTGATGTTTGTGATGCTTCAACAAATCATTAATATAATTAACAGACATGTCAATATTTTAAAATTTAAATTCGTTGATGTCTAAACAAAGTCAGAAGCATGAATTTATGACATATATTTATTAATTAATAAAGTTTAGCAGAAATATCAAATGCCTTCGAAATGATTTTAAATTTAAATTTTAATATTGAAATTTCCCATAATATTCATCCAACTATATTTTAGTATAGTAACAGCTGAAGCTCTAACACTTTGAACTGCTTTCCTCTCCCCTTTCTTCCCATCTTAATGGTAAAAGATCATTTCAGAGATACGCAAGACAGTGGAATCATTAGGCTTCATAGAAGTTGAAACTCCAGTTCTACAGGTTAGTTGATTTGAAGTATTTACGTTTGGTGTCTTAAATTGGGCTGGTTTAATATGCACAATAAATTCCCTGTTATTTTGAGGGATTGCTACGGGATCTTCTTTGTCCGTTGCATTTCCTTTCTTGATTGGCTACCTGAATTTTATGCTGCCAAGGAATGAGTTCCTTATAATTGAAGCTTAAGGTTCATGTTCAAATATGCCTTCTTAATGAATTTAAACTCTATACTTGGCAATGCTCATTAAATGTTTGCTATTTCAACATTGGCTTGTTCATAATGTGACCAAGAAAGTTACTCTTTCCTGTAGTCATCCTTTCCAACCCTTGGGAAAAGGTCATTGTGTTGTAGTTAATTTGGCATTTCATGTTATTTTGTTACTACGTAGATACTTTTCGTATAGATTTTCTTTGATACTTAGTGTCTAAGCCAGTTTGCACGCACCTTAACTAATACCATGGGGTGCTAAAGTTGACCAAGAAAATAAAGGAAAAATTTTGGGTTTTCATTTTTATCTTTTTTGACTTTTGAAGAAATATCCACATTAAATTCTTACAACTCTTGACTAAATCTTAATAGTTTATCCTCTTGACGAATTTTTCATTTTTTAAGTTTACATTATAGGCTCATTCTCGATATAATATGGGGACAAAAAGTCAATTTTAATTTTTGGGACAATATTAATTTTACTATTTTGCTAAATGGGTCTATTATTCTAAGTTCTTTACAATTTATTCTTTTAGTTTAATTCTCTCTAATTATAGACAAATTGCTATAAATTAAGTACTTCTCTTTACACTTTTTTGATAAGCTTCTTCTTTTCTTTTCTCTTGTATTTTCTTTCTTTAATATAAAATGTTTCTTATAAAAAAAAATATAATATGTATAGCTGGAGCTTTGTTTTTAATTGATATCATCAACTAGGGAGCAGCTGGCGGAGCAGAAGCTCGGCCTTTTGTTACATACCATAATTCACTGGGAAGGAGTCTTTATTTGAGGATAGCAACTGAGCTCCACCTAAAGAGAATGCTGGTGAGATATTAAATATTTGAATATTATTTGTCGTTTAAATGAGTGTCCTATTCTTCTCATTATCTGTTTTTTCGAAATTGTTGACAAAAGGTACCATTAAAGTCACAAAACAATTTACTGAACCTAATGGTGTTGGTTAAGGAGTGATAGGTTGCTGTAAGTGTAGGCCTGACATCCAAGCTTACTCTTTCTTTCCTGGGGCCTTGCATTTTGGTTGGTTTTGTAATTTATTTCTCGTGTCTTGTTCATAAAGGCTAATGTATTAGTCAGATGTTTGTCATTTTTCCTTTACTTTGTGTGAAGTGGGAATGATAACAATGGTAATTACCAGGTTAAATCCTGGCAAAGTAGTGAAGAGAAGTTTTATGCTTGTGTTTGTTTTCTATCTTCATATTGCCTGATCCCTATTAAAGGACTGTACTACTTGTTTGAGTAGAACTTCCCTATTTAGTCAATCAAGGTTCAATTTGCTAAATATCATCCACAGGCGAACTCAGTTAATGTGGTGTATTTAAGATCTTCTGCCTTCTTTTGGATCTATAGTGTAGTCCAAACTCAATCCCCATGGCCAAGGTCTTTACAATGGAATTGTATGTAACTTGTGGGCTCCCACTTTGGTGCACTTGTTTTGAACATAGTGACATGGTCTGATAACTCTTAGGCAGCTGACTCTTTAGGTGAACAGTGCCTCTACTAGGCTTAAGAACTGATGTTACTACTGCGTTTTGTCTAGCTTTACTGGTATTAAATATTAATGTTTCTTATATAGATAGTATGGATGTTATGTCGTAATGGCACTGTATTAGTTGATGTCTTTTTAAATCTATGATGACAGGTTGGTGGTTTTGAAAAGGTGTATGAGATAGGTCGCATTTTTAGAAATGAAGGCATTTCAACGCGCCATAATCCTGAATTTACCACTATAGAGGTAATCATTTTCTTCTTTCTTTTCTTGACCTCGTTAATAGTGAAGTTCATTACTGTAGGTTTAGATTTTAGTTCCAAAAACGAAGCTCTGAGCATTAGTTTAATCATAGATGTATGAAGCATATTCAGATTATCAAAGCATGATGAACATGACAGAAGAAATTGTTACTCGATGTGCTCTTGCAATTAATGGGAAGCTTACCATTGATTATCAGGTCAGTGCACACCTATTATTATCAATAAAAATGTATTTCAATCTATCATGAGATATTTTGTATTTTCTGCTTGAATTTGGTGAGGTGGTAACTAATTACTGTGTAATCTTTTTTTTTTTTTAATAAAAAAGTGCATGATATTATTATCCCTAAAATAATTATCACACGGAAGCTTTGCTGTGTGTCACGGTACTAGCGTAAATGGCATGGTACTAGCGGTCAATATCGTGCGGTGCCAGAATTCACAGATTGTTCTGGCAAGCCTACTGGGGCCAACGGGCCAATATGCGTGCGAAAGCAATAACGCTAACAAGCGACGAGAGAGCTTACCCATAATTGCCCCTCTCGGAACTCGCTGACACTGATGCTGGGACCTTGAACGCACTTCCCGAATAACCAACGGGCATGAGGGCACTCCCGCCCAAATGCACGTCTCGAGATGTTGACGCAACCCAACGTGCATCTCGAGTGAGCGCAATTCGACCACGAGATCCTCGATGACAACTTGCTTCTTCTCGATGCGGCGCCGACCGTGCGTGCATCGTTCTCGACGTTGGGTCGGCCATGTGGGAATAATAGAGTCTATAGCGGTCCCCACATCCGAGCCTTTGCGGCAAAGGAGGTGCGCAATACTAATGTTGGATCGACAATCAATACTGTCCATGGAGCTCTTCGCTCCATGGAGACACTAAGGCCCCTTCTTGGCTCACTAGTGCCCACACATTGTGGCGTGCCCCGCACACCATGAAATAGCTCGCTTAGGGCCGGGGCCCGGGGGGTGGTGGAGAGCTGACACCATGCCTCCCTCTAAAGAACAATCTGAAACATCTCCGTTGTGGCAGGAGTATACATCCTATGGTGGCGATGAGTTACTTTCTTGTCTGGCAAGCATTGGGCAACCATGTACCGCACATGGATTGCACCACTTGATATCTTCGTGACCCCTCGATGCCCTCTTGTTGTCACGATCGCCTTATGGACATAGTCGGATCGTGACATTCTCCTCCACTTCGAAATGTCGATGTCCCCATCGACACGCCCGCAGACATTGTCGACGACACAAGGGTCATGATTGGACTCTTGCGCAAATCATGACATTCTCCTCCATTTAAGCTATTGACGGCTCTCGTCAATGTTGGCAATAATATTTACTTGATGTCGCAGACAACTCCACTCTAGCTTGCTTCAAATTTCTTCACCTCCCCACTTGGCTGAAGTCCCCCTCAACTTCGCTTGCTTGCTCGATCTCAATGCTACTCAACGTCGTCTTACTTCATAGTCCATCCCCTTTGCGACCTCCACGCGCCCACTCTTGGACTTGGCCAAAGATCCCTACCCAAGTGAGATCACCTCTTCGGTGTTGGCGCATGTCCCATTCTTGCGAGACATGCCCAATGACACAGACCTTCCCTCTTGATGGTCTTCTTAGCACGGTCATTCCACTACACTGCGTAGATCATCTGCTTTCGACGATGGCACTCTCTGTCGACCTGAAATGACCTTTTCCCTATATGGAGATCACAATGCCACTCTTTCTGGGTCTTCGAATACGATGAGCTCCCACCATCACGGTGCCTCTCTCTTGGCATCGCTGAGGCTCCCCCCTCCCAGGAAGCGACCTTGCTCTGATACCAAATGTCACGGTACTATCGGTCAATACCGTGCGGCGCCAGAATTCACAGCTCGTTCTAGCAAGCCTTCTCGGGCCAATAGACCAATCTGCATGCGGAAGCAACAATGCTAACAAGCGACGAGAGAGGTTACCCATAATTGCCCCGCTCGGAACCCCCTAACACTGATGCTGAGACCTTGAACGCACTTCTTGAATAACCAACGGGCATGAGGGCACTCCTGCCCAAATGCATTTCTCGAGATGTTGACGCAACCCAACGTGCATCTCGAGCGAGCACAATCCGACCACGAGATCCTCGATGGCAACTTGCTTCTTTTTGATGCAGCGCCAACCGAGCGCGCATCGTTCTCGACCTTGGGTCAGCCATATGGGAATAATAGTCTATAGCGGTCCCCACATCCGAGCCTCTGCAGTAAAGGAGGTGCGCAATATCGATGTTGGATCGACAACCGATACTGTCCATGGAGCTCTTCGCTCCATGGAGACACTAAGGCCCCCTCTTGGCTCACTAGTGCCCGCACATCGTTGCGTGCCCCGCACACCACGAAGTAGGTCGCTTAGGGCCGGGGCCCCGAGGGTGGTGGAGAGCTGACACCATGCCTTTCCCTAAAGAGCAATCTGAAACATCTCCGTTGTGGCAGGAATATGCATTTTAGGGTGGCGATGAGTCACTTTCTTGTCTAGCAGGCATTGGGCAACCATGTACCGCACATGGATTGTACCACTTGATATCTCCGTGGCCTCTCGACGCCCTCTTGTCGTCATGATCGCCTATGGACATAGTCGGATCGTGACACTGTAGAACTTCTCTTTCAAATATTTTCCTTTTGAGGAAAAAAAGGTATGATTTACGGAGAATTATTCACAAAAGTCTTTGGTGTATTTCAGGTTCCATTCATTTTGAAAATGATAGGTATTCGAGAAAGTGACCTTATTTTGCTCATTGACATTTCCATTCAGTAATTTAATTATGCTAATAAGAAGCAGCTGAGCTCTCATTTATCTTTTAAACGAGATGGTTTTATTTGATTAGTTTTGGTTTCTTCCGTAGTCTGGGTGATGGCATGTGATGGCCTTGGTTGACATATCAGTGGTGTAATTTTGAATATATTGATTTTGATGGAATATTTTTACTCAGGGGTTGGAGATATGCCTTGAACGACCATGGAGGAGAGAAACAATGCACAATCTTGTCAAAGAAATCACTGGGATTGATTATAGGGAGTTTGACAATAATCTAATCCTTGCTAAAGAAGTTTCTTTGAGGACTCTAGAAGTTGGCCTTGATGATAAAGACAAATCTGCAATTGGAGCATGCTCATCAGTTGGCCATCTTCTGACAGAGGTTAAGTTGCATTTCTATCTAGGAACAAGTTTTTTGTACATGCAAATGAATCCACTCACGCGTGGATTAGCTAAGTCCTTTATGAAGTAGCATACATATATAATATAGTGTATATATATGAGTGAAAAAAAATTGTCTTTTCCAGGGGAATCAATTCGTTTATGTATTATCTAATTGGCTCGTGAACTTGTCATGCTATTGTCTAATTAAATTATTTTAGAGTTTTTTTTTTCTTCTGAATTTGAAGCTGTATTTCTTTACTGGTTTTAGTTCCTTTTTTGTTGCCTCTTATTTGATAATTTTCACGCAATCTAATACATTTCCTCATGCATCGTTCGTCCAGGTTTTTGAGATTATTGTAGAACCAAAGCTTCTTCAACCGACTTTTGTTTTAGATTATCCTGTTGAGATATCACCCCTGGCCAAACCTCACAGAAGGTATTGAGGTCATTAAACAATTTGTGCTTCTAAATGCTTTTTGATGGGTGTTTCATGACTTTTGGTCCATGATTCATGCCTTCTTAGATTTCTGAGACAATGATGAGTATTTATTAATACAAATTATACGGCATGGATGATGTCGGATGATTTTGATTTTGTTTCTTTTTTCTTGTTTTTATTCGTAATATTATATCATCTTTGTTATATTCTTTCTATGTTTAGCTTCTTTAGTAGAATTAATTAATGAATAGATAGAATAACATTTGTTCTTTTTTTATTCTTTTTGTGCATAGAAATTTTTTCCTGTATTCTTACCATTGTAGTCAATATCCAAATCCGGCTTTCATTGTCGTTTTCTGTATCACATGAGAATTTCATCTTGTAAGTCTTGAGATGCATTTCATGCTTTAGGTGGCAGGCATTTATGTACATGTGCCTCTTCCTGAAGAGTTGGGGTTGCATTTTATCCCCTTACAAACGTTTTTCAGTATTTTAGTACTTCTTTGCTTATCGCTCAGTCAAACTCTTCCGTTTTTCATTTATGCAGATCGCTCAGTCAAACTCTTCCGTTCGTTCAAGGATCTTTTGACTCTTTTTACTTGTTACATCTCTCTCTTAACTTTGCTTCCGTGTTAGGCATGCAGGATTGACTGAGCGATTTGAACTTTACATCTGTGGTCGTGAGCTTGCCAATGCATTCTCGGAATTGACTGATCCTATTGATCAAGTAAGGCTTAAATTTAGTTTATGGATTTTTAAAAATATCGTGCATCATATTAAACCCATGAAAACAGAGAGGTTACAGAAGAGAAGAAAGTTAAAATAACTGCAAAGCCTGTGCTATTCTTGGAAGACCGACCATACAAAGACGCAGGCCACCAAACTACGTGGAAACAAAGAATTTATATGGAACCCAAAAAATTTCCTCTACAACGTTTTCATTCAACACTCCATTAACATCTTGACTGTTTACTATAAGAAGTCCAAAAACTGTTCCAAAAATAATAAGCTACTGAGAAATGAAGAGTAAGATGATTGGACTCCTCTTCTTCCATTTTTAGTCACTTTTCATCTATAAATAAAATAAGTTCCTCTGTCTTGAATAAAGGATGACCCCCTTAGAGCATCCTGGTAAAAGAAAAATGCAAATTTGGATGTCTTTCTTTCTGGGTTTTCAAACCTGTTTCATTACCAAGCTCTGATAGATAATTCATTCCTTTTAGAGCTCAATGAAATGATTTTACAAATTTTTCTGAGAAATCACCCAAGAAGAGTGAGACATACTATAGAATTGGAATCACAGTCCAATTTTAATGGGTGAAGATTCTCAATTAAATTGGATTATATGCCAAAACACTTGGGAATACTCCATTTTTATTGGTTTAAGAGATAGCAACTACTTAGAAGTATTTTCTTGTCTTGGAGAGTTTCTTTCCTCCATACATATACTGTTTCAAAGAATAAAATCTTTTCCATCTTAAAAACGTGCGAGTAGTTTTTCTATATATGTTTCGTTTCATTTAACTAATTAATGACTAGTAGTTTTCACTGCAAAGTGGAAAAGGTTGGTCACGAATATTGAATTTTTTCTTTTCAGAGAGGACGTTTGGAAGAGCAAGTAAATAGTCACAATCAGAAGCGAGGAGATTTTGGTGATGGCAAATGCAAGAAAGATGATGATGATTCCTACGAAGTGACTCTTGATGATGACTTTCTGACTGCACTAGAATATGGAATGCCCCCAGCTTCTGGATTGGTATGATCATCATTCATTCTCTACTGTGTTTGAAATCTAGTTTTCAGGAGCATTTGTTTCTATCACCTAAATACCCAGGCAAGTTAAAACCCCCAGCTAACACCAAGGAACAAATCATCTACTTTTAAAACGTCAAATCCAGAGAAACAAAATGAATGTACCATGGAAAGTGACAGCATATTTTAATCTTTCTCTTTCTTCATGTGCTCCAAGCAGTCTTTAAGGTGAATAGTTGTTGAATCTAAAGTATTCGTTACTTATTTAACGTAGCTCCAATCAAGATTGCTGCTTTGGATTTTATTAGTAGAATGGATGTTTGTACCTGTTTAACAATTAACACTGTGACAAACTTCTAATCAAAGAAGCCATCTTTCAGGGAATTGGAATAGACAGGTTGGTGATGCTCTTGACTAACTCTGCCAGCATTCGAGATGTTATTGCTTTCCCTGTGCTCAAAGTTCAGCAGTAATACAGTGACAACTGGCAAGAGAGACGGTTTCCCCTGCATTCTGACTGTCTGTCACCCGGAGGGTGCATTTTGACAATGCCTACCATTTCACTTCACGGTTCGTAATTGTATTTATAGAATTACTGTAAATCTTTGCTGCACGTACAATTAACTCTTATTAAGTGCCTTTCGAGAGTAAGTGCAGTACTCATGCAGTTGAGAAGTTTGTCTTTCGAGAATAAACACAGAGCCACATGTATTCAAGAATTTTAGGAATCAACACATCCTCGTCTAGATTGTCAAATTGTCACTATTCTCAATTACCGTTGAAACAAGAATGTCTCAATTTTTCATGTGCAAAAATGCTTTGATGCTATCAAATGAAATCTTGTAATTTTTTGTCGGTGGAAGTCATATCATTTAGTACTAGTACTTGAAATTTTGGCCGAGGCCTATGAGACTGTTTTTACATGCTCTGAAACTGAACAAAATGCTTGTAATTACATATTATTGCTCAAATTTATCTTGCACTACAATGATGTTCCTGCCTTAAAAAGTTTATCATAGAACATTGGTTTGCACTTTTTGTCTTTGAAACCAGACCCACCTTCAATATCTTTAGAAAGTTTGTATTAGCAACCAAAGAAATTGAATTGAAGAATTTCGGTGCATCTCCTTAGACTTTCATGCGATGTTTACATGCATCGTTTTGTTAATTGATGAAGAATTTCTCCATCAAATCCTCAACAATCTTGTCGCATGGTCTCCCTTTTTTTGTTTGAGCAAAATGCCGCTATCTATTTCTTGTCGAATATGCCGAAAAGAGATTTTATGGCATTCAATGCGTTCTCATTGATGAATGACTCATCAAATCTTCGTAAAAGGGTCTCGAATTCCTCTGTTGTTCTTAAATTTGCAAGGTCGGGATCCGTTCTGATTCGCTGATGAAGATTAACAAAAGATTTAAGCAACATCTTCGTAAACATATGCCTAGGCAGTAACAAGTAAACCAGTCGTTACCTTAAAGTCTTCAAAACCTGCTTCCAATGCATCTTCAAGTGCAGATAGGCCAGCTTTTAACTGCAGTGTACGAAGAAAGCCAAAATTTTACACAGTAGTAGTTGAGACAAATACAACTAATGGACTCAAGTAAGCTTCTATTCCAAACAAGTGTAGTGAGATGCATGGTCTCTGTCGTAAATCACCATAGAAGGTATTTACCTGATTAAGTTGAGAATAACAGCATGCAACATTGTAACATGCAACTGCCGATTCATCGGGATTCGGCCTTGATCCCAATACGGACTCAAACTTCTCAAGCGCTTCCTCGTATTTGCCGTTCCTTCAAATAAACAAAACATGCATCTAGAAAATCAACTACTTATCTAATGTCAGTGAGTTAAGTGTTAATTTTCTGATGTTTAACTACAACCTGCTTCCATTAGAAGAACGTAGATTGGAAAACGGGTGAAGAACACCCAAGAAAAATGATGAAATCTCATCTCGTGTCTTACTTGTAAAGCCGGAGTCCTTCTCGGAGGTCCTTTTCTCTCCTTTCTTTCTGTTCCTTTTTCTTCAAGGCATTTTGCAACTGTCATTATTACAAGTTAATACGTTAATATGATCCAAGAAAGTGTAGTGACTTTGTCGAGTTACTGTTCATTAATGTTGTTAAAGTTCAGTGTGACCCGAATTCTAATTGGAGACGGTCGGGTCAGTATCTACTATTTACTCTATATATTAATAATTAAATCGCAAAACTCATTGTATCTTGATTTTCTATTAGTAAATTTTTCCTCTATCCATAGTTTTTTCCTGTAAGAGTTTTCCATGTACATGTTAGTGTTCCTATTTCCGTAGTTTGTTTTTTTTTTTATTTCATGTTCGATTCTCAAAACATGTCTATTATGCTTTGTCAGTGATATTTCCATTGAGAATTTTGCCTTCATTCTACACTAATTTAATAAATTACACACACCCAATTTTAGACTAAATCTAATTACTCGAAAGGATGAACTTACTTGAATTTCCCTCACTCTATTACTAATTACACCAGAATTCCTCTCAAATCTGATAATTTCCTTCTCTGTCAATTCCCCAGTACTGTCCGTCTTCCCTGCAAATAACAGGGAATGATGTAATGAGAATTTACTCTGTTACAGGGAATGGAACTCCAAATTGCAGGCTCAGAAAAAAGAGACATTCGGTCTCAACATTCTTGCATGGAAAAGATTATAGAACATGAACTAACCAAATCTCTTTTCCATTCTCATCAGTAATGGGCCAATCCTCTGCCTGATGGTGTACATTGTTCTTCCATATTCAGCAGCAGGCCATATTTCTGTCCCAAATACCGCACTGTATATATGTTCAAATTCTTAGTCACATAACATAATCAGATATCCTAATGCCAAGGAATCATGTGGCTGCGTTTACAAGACAATCCAAGTCGTAGAAAATCCAGAAAGATCCAAAATCTATACTTCAGAAATGATTAAAATAATCGCAATGAAGACATAAAATTAGAAAGTGAGACTAAGGAGGAGCCGGGTGGTTGATCTCTCCTTACATCTTTTAGCTTCTTAGATGGTATGTATCATGAATTCTATTTTGATCCGACCAGAAAAACCCGCAGCGCAACACATTATGAATATTTACTGAGATCTGCAGCGGTGTTGGATAATGTAGATTGATGATGGGACCTTACTTATTAACATTTTATTATATGATTTTTGCAATACGGCATGAACTCTCTCTTGTAATTTGATTTGCAATATAGTGCATTCTTCGATCCTACCCCTCAGCCATTGACATGGTATAAATGATCCTTGCTATTTTTGAGTGTGCTTTGTCCCGCATTGGATTGGTTAAAGGTTCTCTAAGCACTTATCTGTTATTCCTTTATCTTGTTTTCAGCAACGCTCTATCTTTTTCTTTGGGATGGTGAGTGAGATTTCCTAGTTCATCCTCTATTTTCGCAGTAGCAAAAACTTGCAGTGCAAACAAACTAAGAGAAATAGATTACAATACCTGGTGGCAAGAACTTTATCTCCAACAGTGAACTTTCCAGTCTTATCGGCGGAACCACCCGGCGCAATAGCATCGATATAAGTACGCCCGTCTCGGCCTTTAGCGAATTTCAACCCATAAGGCTGCTCGATCTCGACTTCGTATTCTTCAAAAAGCTTTTCTCCTTCGTCGCCGCCTCCTTCACTGTCCGAAGCTCTGACCGTGAAATTAGAGGTGGGTTCGACAATATAGATGGTAGTAAACCAAGAGGAAACTGTTTGAAGTGAGTGATTATTGGAAGCAAGAACGTTAGTGTGGGGAAAGAGAGTCGAGCTTCGTTTGAGGTGGCCAAATTTCGGCAATGGCGGGGAAGAATAGAGGGATAGGTGGGTGGTGGGAGCTAAAGACATTTTGGGTATTCTTCTTCAGAACAGAGAAAATGAAGCTTTCAAGAGTAGGGACGAAGAGAGAGCCATCCCGATTATGGACGTAGTTGAAGAGATTTTGGATTACAGGTACACGATGACGATGAACTGGAGACTAGTGGCTCTGCTCATTCCTCCTACTGGTTTTCACTACGACGTCGTTGTGCCACGTAACCTTTATTTATTATAATTTTTTGGCATATTAACAAAACAACCCCTAAACTTTGATATCAATGGCAAGCCAAGCCTTACAAAAATTTTACAGACAAGTAAAACCTCGAAATATGAAAAATGAACGCACAAATCTCACAATCACGTTTCTCATCAAAAAACACTAACGTAAACGCTGCAGTCACATTTTCCACTTAAAAACATCAAGGAATGTCCAACGGAAATGTCCAAAGATCAACAACGAACATTATTTAACGACGAGGGACGTCTAAAACTAATCCAAGAATAAGGGCATCTTTGGGGCCATCGTAAGGACGCACAAGTTGGTTTTCAATATCTACCTAGATGTATAACAAGGTTAGATGTTGATCCATTGTTGCCTTCTTTCTACAACAAACAACGCAATGACATTGCCTAGTGTCAGCAGTGACTCTTTTGGTAGATGACTCTCATATTTGTAATGTCATCAGAGCAATTTGACTGAAAAATGAACGCAAGCTTTATGTTTCTTAAACAAAAACACACAAAAACCGAACATAATCATCTGTTCGTGTTCTCTTTTTTAACGTAAAAAATCAAATAACGTCGTGCAGACGGTCGCTCGATCCTCAAAGATAGCGCAGACTATTCATAAAAATACATACCAAAACTAATATCAAAAGTTGGACAGTCCACTAACTGCACTTGTGTCCTTAATTAAGGATTCCAACATATTGCTCTTCCAGCCTCCACCCCCTGACCAAATTGCATCTCATTCAGCTCTCTACTGACCACTCAGATTGTGGGTCTACCTAATATGTCTCTCCCACTCCCAAAATGCACATCAGTTTTCTTTCTTGGGATGTAAAGTCTACTGAAGAAAAGAGCACGAGAATAAGGGTGGTTTCTCTCCCTTCTGGATTTCAATTAGGAGGAAGAATCATCAACTTGGAATATTACTCTTCATGTTCATCTTAGTTGTGGAAGCCATGACAATCTTAGTTTCATTATTACTCCTCAAACCACCAATTTTAGTTTCTCATCTGCCCCCTTGGTCAAATCACATTCGTGGATGTCCTTGATAAAAGTTTTCAGACATCCATTGATGATTCGCGGTGCTGCTCCATCGCAGAACCGTTTTGCCAGGTCGACGGCCTTCATCAAGATTAAGTTTTTGGTAATACAAAAAAAATTTAAGATTAAAAAAAGCATGAAAAGATAATAATTCCCACAATAAAGTGAGCCGAACTGAAGACGATTGTACCTCATTGATGACAATCTGATGCCTTGTTCCAAGAACTGCTATTTCAGCCATGGCCAAGTGAAGAATACAAAACTCCAAAATCCTGCCCGCTGGCTTACTCTGAAAATACATCAATGCATTAGACGAAGAAAATTTGTTAATAACATTGGTATGAAGGAAAAACATTGATGTTAAAGGTGTTTAGAAACCAAAAAAATAGACTTTGTAAGCAATTTCCCAAAAAGATCTGAGCAAAAACACTACTTCCATAGTCGCAAACTACATTCATAATAGGTTAGCAATGTCAAGTTCCAATATGTACATATTCTCATCTCTTTCTCTCTGCTTGGCCACTTGTTTCCCACACCTACCAAATGTTAATTTGACAAAAGGCTTGAGTGGCTTATCACACTCGCATACACTAACTCTCAATAAAGGATAAGTGCATTGAGGCAAAAGCCGAAAATAGTCATACATGACCATGGCTGATGCTTACAAACCTCCGCTTAATAAAATTTCAATAAAACAATTTTGAAAAAACAAACTGAAATAACAAATTTATTATGAATAAGACCTTCCAATTTGGCGGAGCAATTTTGTCAATAGTGAGAACACGGGTGTCCCACCTTTCACCAACAGCAACCAAAAGTTTTCTAGTAAATCTGAATCCGTTAAAATACAATGTAAGTCTATTTCTTTCCCTGCTCATATAAATAGAGATTCAAATAACAAATCTACATCTTTTTTTCTGGAAGCAATCTCATCATGACAACAAGTAATGGCAAATTAATGCAAATATAATTAGGTTTACCGTAAAATTAGTTTGCTATAGATCAACTTTGGAGGAGCTGCAAGGACTTCTGCTTCTGAGATATGGGTTTTGGCAATAGAAAATAGAAGCTTCAGATAACGTAGCAGGGAAGTATGCATTCTAAAAGGACAAAAAACAACGAAGGCTGCTTCTCGATGGAGTAGGATAAGCTTTTTTTAAGAAATTACAATAGATTAGTATCCTCTACAACACTTACTGCCCACTCATATTTTACGAATACTAAAAGCAAATTGATAAATAAAAAAACCAAATCAATGTGACGCACTTGACCCAGATTCTTAGCATAGTTAACTTGTGGAGCTGTTAAGCAACCCGTTCTAGTTTAATCTAAGTATTCTGGTTTCAGTCAACCAGTAGTATAAGTACTGTCGACTATCTTTGTTTGACCTATTAACAGAGTGTAGGTCAACATAAATATTGATATCTCTACGTTATGCATAACCAGATTCAGTCACGCAAATACAAGAAATTGACAGAAAATTTTAGATGTTGATAGATACTTATATCACGGCAATGGGAGAGAATATTATGGAGTCACAAAAATCTTGATAAATTAATCAATGAAGAAAAAAATTCGTTAGGCTTAAAAATCGCTATATAGGCAAGGAATGGGTCATGTGAATGGAGGGAAAAGACCTGTTTTAGAAAATAAAATTCTACCATAAAATCAGAGGTCATTTTAGAAACTTCAATGGAAACTAGTCAAGATAAGAGATCCAAATATTTGAATGTGTAGTATCAGCTTTTTTCTGATAGAACGTAGAAGATTGTATGATCCTATCCTTGTATCAATATCCCATAAATCACTATGAATTGACATCAGAACGTGTTGATATATGAACTAAGAATGTAAGTAAATATAAGATCATTAGGCATCTCTACTTAATTACAGAAGAGTTTGGCATGAATGAAGCATAGAAACTCTCTTGCCTTTACGACTTATCTAAGCTAGATATCCATTTCATTACAAAATAAGGAAGCAGCAAGAATGTACAATATGCAATTCAAGAGCTTCATGAGAGAATAACTTCAAATAAGTTGAAGATATTAATTCAATACCAATTTCAGTCTCCTTTATCTCGTTGAGGAGAAGCAAATCTGCTTCTTCATAGGTTTCCACAGTGACAGGCGGCCCCCCAAAGCTCATATGGTTGTATGCAATCAATAATTCCTTGTTAAATTCAGAACCTAATACTGGAATATGTTTGTATACTTGGTTCACTTAGAATATAAGCTTCTAGAAAAATCCGATTATGCAATGGATAATCAAAATATAAATATCTAGAGAAAAATAGCTGAATTATCTAAAGAGAAAGAGGAACACGAACCTCTGCGTGCATTTACTCGCTTCTCGAATAGACGAACTGGATCGGACCCTTCCAAACACGCAGCATAAACTATTGACCTGTAATGGTTATAGAATCAATTATAGGGGCCGATGCTCAAAACATGAATTAAAAGGTAGTATTCACGAGAAACAAAGAGATGAATAGAGGAGTAAAACTGACAAAGCGAGCTCTCTGGCAGCTCTGGGACTGCAAAACCTCCCACTCTTATCAATCTTGGGCAAAAAATCACTGGAAGAAGAAGAAGACCGAGTATCGTTTTCTTTGACGGAAGCGGAGGAAGGAAGGGAGACGCAAGAACAGGACACTGACATACCGTTTGTTGCGGAGATATTAGAGTAAGAAGTGAGTAATGGAAATCCAATAAACGGAGAAGGAGGAGGAGGAGAAGAAGAAGAGAGTCGACGAGAGAAGTACAAAGGAGAAGAGGACGAATAGGAGCCAGGAAGGAGGGAGACAGACTCCATGGCAGGCATGGCTGGTTAACCCGTTGAAGCAGAGTTGGCTTGGTACGCTGCGGATAAGACTAGAATTAAAATGATTATTCTTTTAATTTATTTATTTTTAGGGAAAATGACAAATCAACCATAGTGGTTTTAGGTCAATGACAAGTCAACCATTGTGGTTTAAGTCTTAACAAGTTAACCACTAACATATGCAAAAATGACAAATTTAACATCGCAGTGACGTTCGCCATTAAAAATTAGTTAGGACGCCCCTGCGGTGTCCCGAGACGCCCCTGCGGTGTCCTCACGACACCCCTGTGGTCTCCTTCAAAATCAATGTTTTTATTAGTTTTCGACCTCTTCAATTTCAAACGACCATAACTTTTGCTACGAGTGTTAGAATTGGACGCAGAAGGTATCAAATCGAAGCTCTCTCACAGATCTACGATTTGTCATTGGATACACCCAATGTTAGCCATGTTTCGACCCCTAAATCGATCGTTTAAGCTTTCAAATCTGCGATTGAGCATTTTTAACCCTAAACTATGCAAGACGCCGCCGGGGTTTCCCGGGACACCAGGGCAGCGTCCCGGGAAACCCCGACGGCGTCCCGATTACGTTTTAACGAAAAACGTGACTGCGATGGTCGATTTGTCATTTACCCATACGTTAATGATTAACTTGTTAAAACCTATACCACAGTGATTGACTTGTCATTAATTTAAAATCACGATGGTTGATTTGTCATTTTCACTTATTTTTTTAATTATAATTTAATTTTTGCTTTTATTTAGTTGAGGTATTACTGGGCCGGGCTTTCACAAAGAAAAACCAGCTCGCGCTCCCTAAAATGGCGAAACGTCGTCGTTCGCCATGACGGTCGTTTTCCTAATTTCTTCTGGGTGAAGTGCGAGCAGAGGTCTGATAATTGCCCCTTAGGTTTTACATATGGAGGAAAGTTAAAAAGAGGGGAAATATAAAAGGAAACCTCTTTCTTCGATCTGCTTTCACCTCTTTTGTTTTGTTTTTTGATTCGATCATTGAAAATGAAGCACAGTGGTAGCTTTAATTCGATCAATTTTGTAGTTTTCTGGTTGTTATGGTTAGCTCTACTGGTTAGGACTTCTTCTTCTTCTTCTCCTCCCCAACTCAATTTTCTTGGAGTTTCTCCTGAAGGTAGATTTCTTTTCATGTTTTTGGCTGTTCATTGTGCTTGTTTTTTTTTTTTTTTTCCGTTGATTGATCCCTATTTTACCTTCTGATGTATAATTTATCCTTTCTGTTGAAGAGCTTCTTTAGCAGCTCCATTCTCTAAATTTAATTTGGTTCATTACAATAATTTGGAGTTTTGTCCCAGATTACGGATATTACCGATCGTCGGACGTAATGAAATGTAAAGATGGATCCAAGAAATTCACGAAATCTCAGCTCAATGACGACTTCTGCGACTGTCCTGATGGCACTGACGAACCTGGTTGGTCTCCGATGTTTTCTTGTATCCTTTGTTTCCTTTCTCATTGGTTTCATTCAGATCCGGTAATTGTGGTCGTTAGTTCTTCGTTGCATCAGGAGCAGCTGATGAATGACTAAATGTCTTCAATCGTAATTGTTTTTGTTGCAATATTGTTAGTCAGAGAACTGCACTACCTTTTTATTAAGAGGCATCTCTGTCTCTCTCAATTTGTTGTGAGGTATTTCTCATCAACTGTATCACATGTTGCTGAAGCATTTCATGACTGCATAAAAAATATGTTCTTTTGTTGCTGAGTTTGGAAGATATAGACCAGTTTTTTCATGTTTTTTTTAATGGTGTTCTATGTAAATCTTCCTTCTCTAATAAATGGATTTGCCTTATTTCTTCATATTTCATTTTAATTTGAAATATAAATATGTGGTTGTAGGTACATCCGCGTGTCCAGGAGGAAAATTTTATTGTACAAATGCTGGGCATGTTTCTCTTTTCTTGTTCTCTTCAAGGGTGAATGATGGTATATGTGGTAAGTTCTCTTGCTGCAAGGTGCAGCGTCATAATCTTTTCAAGTATTTTTTCAGTCGTCCTGCTTTTAGCCTTTTAAAACATTGGTCCGTGGGATAAAAGTTGGACTTGAAAAATTCTGATCATGGCTATTTTATTATATTATATACCAGCAAAGGTAGACGTTTGCTAATGAGGTAGTCAACATCTTGTGATTCTGTGAGTTTATGGAGAAGGAAACTTGCAGCTCCCTTGAGTTACTCAAACTACTAGGAGATGGATAGATAAAGTCAGGATTAAGCACTTTCATTATTTCACCCAAAGTTCAGTAATGATGAGTTTGCTTAAGTAGCTTTGTAAAGGATTGCTCCAACTAAGTATAGGGGGAATTGAAATTTTTTTAGAAGAGAGAGTACGATGAAGGGTTAGAGTTCAGACTACAGGAAAATGTTATACAAAGTGCTTCATTAGTTTATAAAACGAGATTTGTTGCCTCGTTTAATAGCTGGTTTTCCTAAATTGATGTATTTTGTTTACTTGTGGTTGAGATTTGATCATTGCATAGAGCTTACATATTTAAGTATCCTTCTTTCCTTAATGTTTTAGACTGCTGTGATGGAAGTGATGAGTATGATGGTAAAGTGAAGTGCGCAAATACATGCTGGGAGGCTGGGAAGGTAGCAAGAGACAAGTTGAAGAAAAAGATTGCCACATATGAAGAGGGTGTTGCTATACGGAAATTGGAAGTGGAACAGGCAAAATTAGCTGTATCCAAAGATGAAGCGGAACTTACAAAGTTGAAAAGTGAGGAGCAAATATTAAAAGGCCTTGTACAAAAGCTCAAAGGTATATAGTCTTGTCTTCTTGTTTTACAATTCTCCAAAATAATGGAAATCTCACTGTCTAAATATTTCCTTTTCTTCTTATTGCTTTAGATCAACTTCAGTCTAGGATGATTTATATACTTATGAGACTAGAGTGGTGATAATTTTGACTTGGTTTCTGCTCAATCGACACAATTCCCATGTTTGTGAAACAAGTTTATAAGTTTCTGAACTAGGAATTGTTTTTTTGTGTAAGTCCCATAGGAGTTTGGTTAGGAATTGGTTTGAAGATATGACATCTGGCTAATTCTGCATCCCATATTGTAGTTGGATCCTCATGTGAGTGGGAAGATTTTCATGTTTAAAATACTATTTTTCCAGCTGCAAAATTAGAGTGGATACCCATTCCTCAGTATGATACACCTCTTTACAAGTGTACTTGTTTTCGAAGTCTTATTAAGGATTAATATAAATAAATTATTGTTTTACCACCCGTTTAGAGCACAAAGATCGAATTGAAAAGGCAGAAGAGAAAGAACGTCAGCGGAAGGAAAAAGAAGAGAAAGAAAAGAAAGAAGCTCAGGATAAAGCCAGTGAGAAAACAACTGAAACTCAAGAGGAAGAGAAAGAAAAGAAAGAAGCTCAGGATAAAGCCAGCGAAAAACCAAGTGAAACTGAAGAGGAAGTTGTAGAAGAAAGAGACAAAGGTTCAGACGATTACAACGATGGACATGAGCCAACAGAAACAGCATATGAAAAAAGTGGTATTTCGGATGATTCTTCTTTAGATCAGGTTAGACTGATTTACTGTTTACAAGGAAGTTCAGTTGGTTTTCTATCTTTATTTATCTATATGTTACTCTTTAATTTCAAAACTTGAAGTAAACTTTTTGGGAAAGTTTATAACATTTTCTGATCAATTAAAAATGATTAATAAACAATGATTTCAACTTTTATTTGTTGGAGGATTCATTTGAGTCCAATTGATGGAGTTAATTGAGTTTAAGATTGCAATAGGTGGGCAAGAATTCGAACTCATTGTGAAGTCCAAATTTAGTTTATTCAAATGGTTATTACTCATCAAATAACAACTTATTCAAGTGTAATTATACGTTTTTGCTGATAATGTTGGACGAGTGTGATTAGCTATATTCTCTGATTTTGAATGGTAGATATTTTTCATATTTGTCCCTTTAAAATCTTTTTGACAAATGTTGTAGGTTGTTGAACTCCCCTTCTGGGTGATGTCAAATTCTAACTCATGTAACTTATCTGTTTTTACTTTTGGTTGCTGCTTACACACTTACATAAATTAAACAATGGTAAACAGAATCTACCTGAGCTGTCATTAGCTGTGATTATTTTTTGCCAGGATGAGGGGGAGGACCTAGTTGATTTAGTTGGCGAAGATGAATCTAAACACTCAGCAAGAGAAGAACCATCATTGCTTAGCGAGAAAGAACATGTATATAATAATGTTGAATTCTTTCATCAAAATGTTCAACAGTTGCTAGTTGCTTTTTTATAATTTATATCGTCTCTCATGGATGTGAATATTTATATCATAATAGGATACAGCAGAGGAGGAAGATAAGTCTCATGCTGAATCTGAATCCGTACTACATTCTGAAGTCAAAGATTCTATTGGAGAAGTTAGGAATGGGGTATCTTTCATATCTTTATCTATAAAGTGTGACTGACTGTAAAAGTAAAGCCTCAAAAAATCTGTCTGAATGACTGCCCATAAAACAGCCCCATAATCTCTTCAAAATGATTTATCTCTCATAAAAGAAACACTGCCTTATAAAGATTAGCTTTATGTGTTTTCTCGCAACATATGAGAAAATATTGTCATTCTTTTCTCCTGCAGGTCTCTTGTAACTGATGTTGCCTGATTTCTTAAAAACATCAGTTCCTTCTTGATTGGATTGAGTGATAACTACCTGTAGATGCAAAACCATTAATTTTAAACATTTGAACAAAGGATTTTGTAGAATTCCAAAATTATTTCGGATTCTTACTAAAAGAGTGTTATTTGTTAGTTTTTCCATATTTGATGAGATCACATTTAACTTTACATAGGATATGGAATCACTTAAGTGGCGCATGGACTGGTTATATGATATTTAAATATTATACAACTTTAATGTGCTTTAAAAATCTTGTTTTCTGGTCATTTGTTTTAGTGATTAAATTTTGATTATCATATAGGATGATGATACATCTAAGAATATGGAAGAGTTATCGAGGGAAGAGTTGGGTAGATTAGTTGCTTCTCGTTGGACTGGAGAAAATAAGAAAACGGAAGAGGTTGTCACTTCAAAAGACAATTATAATGAAGGAAGTGATGTAATTCAGACGGATGGACTTGACGAGGAATATGATGGAGATGCTTCAGAGACGGATGAAGATATGCACAAATATGATGATGATGTAGAGGATGAGATAGAAGAAGATCTGAAAGATGAAAATCATGATCATGACGACGCCAATACGTATAAGTATGAGTCAGATACAGAAGCAAATACAGAAGCAGATTGGTCAGGTTAGCAATAGATTCTCTCTTTTTTTTTTCTCAAGCTAGCAAATTATTCAAGTAATATATTTTTGACATTATCTTTTATTGTTTTATCATTGGTACATAGAAATCGCCTCTAAACCCTCTTGGTTGGAGAAGATACAACAAACTGTACGAGATGTTCTGCAAGCTGTTAATATTTTTCAGACTCCGTTGAATCAATCTGGTTTGAATTGATGATTTATGTCAATGTCCATTACTTTCTATTGAGTGGATTTACATTCGTTGAATGGCCTATCTGTTCCATTTGGACTCTTTAGATGCTGATCATGTGCGCAAGGAATATGATGAGTCCAGTGCCAAGTTATCCAAAATACAGTCAAGAATATCAAGTTTGACACAAAAGCTAAAACATGACTTCGGTTAGTCTGCAATAAGATGCAGCGGCTTTTACCTCTGGCATTTTTCAATATATCTGTGTTGCTTACTTAGTTTGAAGTTTTAAAGACTCGTATTTTAATTCTTTTCAGGTCCAGAGAAGGAATTCTATTTATTATATGATCGTTGTCTTGAGAGTAAGCAGGACAAGTAACAAAATTCACCTTGGTCTTGCATTTTTTTTGGTTTTTCAAGATTTTTAAATTTTGTTGACATTGTTTAGGATATTTTCTCTATCCATTTGTTTGATTTTTCATTATTGATATTCTTTGTCCAGGTATGTTTACAAAGTGTGCCCATATAAACGAGCTTCCCAGGTGGAAGGCCACTCAACAACTCGTTTAGGGTAGGGTTTTTTTATAACAAAGAAAAAAAAATTGAAGCATTTATTTTCAGTTGTTCTTCAATGCATGCAATTACCTGAATTAATCCTAGTTAAATAAGGATTAGCTAATTACAGAGTAATACAGAATATCTACTGGAATAATTATGCATTGAGCCCTATCTAACTAACATTTATACCTTTAAACTTGATGTGTGAGATTGATACTGAAGGAGGAGTTATCATTTAATCTTGAATTCACTATAGTACTGGTTGATCATAGATATTTGCTGTTCTAAACAGGCAATGGGAAAATTTTGAGGAATCGTACAGAGCCATGATATTTTCAGGCGGTGATAAATGTTGGAACGGGCCAGATAGAAGCATGAAGGTAATTTATTTATGAAACAGTTAATAGTATTTGGGACTGATTTCTTATGTAGCCTGTTATAGAGTTGTCAGATCAAATCTTTTTTCATAAGAGCCAGATCATCGTTAAATAGTATAATTTGTCGTCAGACGTTTGAATACACAGAAAGGTTGTTTGATGCAATAGGGAAACCATGCCTCGCATTTCATCAATAAGTATAAATAGTAATTTTCTTTCAAATTTTTTAGGACTTTCTTGTGTATTATTTTTTGGCTTTGAACTGCCACAACAGCTGTTTGTTGTTAGAGATTGGGCCATGGTTAAATTTAAAATGAACTACGAAGAGATGGTACCTATATGTTTTTATTTTTATGGATAAATCCTTCCTTTAATTGGCACATTTAAGGTTTAGAACAATGCTATATATTTGACTACAATATGATGGAACAATAAACCAAATTCGATGGAGCAAATCATTACAAAAATGCACGACAGTAGATTTTGGCAAATCTTTCTATTTCTTTTCATGTTCTTCCTTTCATTAAGACAATGCGTTAGTACTATCTACCCAACCTCAATATGCTTCTCCTGATAACTTGTTTTAAAAATATTACTTCTTCAGGTCAAACTAAAGTGTGGACTGAAAAATGAGATTACTGATGTGGATGAACCAAGTCGTTGCGAGTAAGATTTGCACGCTCTCTCTCTCTCTCTCTCTCTGTCTCTATAATCTGTCTCACTCCTCACACACACTCTCTCTCTCTCTCTTTCATTCAATAACAAATGTAACTGTCTTGACAGATATTTGGTGCTGTTATCCACACCAATTTTATGCCTTGAGGAAAAGCTTCAGGTACAATATTGTGTTTTGCTGATTGTCTTTCAACCTGCATTAAGTTATTAATGTCGGTTATTACAGGAACTAAAAAATAAATTGCAATCGATGAATGAAAAACAACCAAGCAACCGTGACGAACTATAAAGCATTGCTCAGATATATCTGCAGAGGTTGGAAAAGGGTAGTCGGTTGGATTTACGGAACATATTCAGTCATAAAGAGAATCGGCAATGCGGCTTAATCACTATGCTAGGTTGATGAGTATCCTGTGGAATGTTTATTTAATGGAAAATATTCCCCAATCAATTTTAGTAGCATTGGCACTGCATACTTAATTTAAGCCTATTGGTTATACTTGTTTTAAATCAAGGGTCTAAAAGGTTTTGGACATTTTTCATCACTATTTATTCTCCCTGTTGGAACTGAGAGATTTACATATTAGCAATGAGGATAATGTACTTGACTTTCAATGGATCCCACTGGTCGCTCATCTGCAATCTAACTAAATCTGCTGGGTAGTTTTACTGCAATTTGTTTTTTTTTTTTTTGGTGATGTGATGTCATTCCTCAGTGCTCAAAATACAATATTGTCTGCTTTACACAAAGTCAACACGATTTTGTTATTGAGGTTATCTCAAAACATGTTGTACTAGGTAAGGAAGGGAACTTTATTTATAAATCTTGTATTTTTTACTCTTCAAAACAATGTGTGATTATGTACTCGTGCTAATATGAGTTGAATTTACATTTGAGTCATTCTTGATCTTCACAAGGCGAGCTGTCACATGCTGCCATGAAGATTGCTTTATCATGGCTTTATCATGGCAGAGCTTTTCACTTCTCATTAGATTAGATGAAGAATTTAGAGGGATTCATATTTTACTCTTAAAGACAGGTATTGCCCTTTTGCGATTTGACCCGTTGACCCAATACTAGTGTAAAAACATAAGCTTTTGATAGGGAGAGAGGTTGGCTTATGAAACCCAAGAGTGGGTTGATGAGCTTAGGATGTGCTACATATCCCTGTTGATTTCTTCATCTGCCTTTGCCACTAAACTTCTAAATGGGCACTCATTGAAAGCACACTCTGGTTAATATCTCCTTTTCTCGTTGAGAAGTGTTGGTATGTAAGAGGAGTCCCCAAAAAAGATCTAATGAGTCTAACATGAGACTATCCATTTCCTACTCTTCATTGTGTGATCCTTCTTTCAGTTCTATTCTTATTCTTGAATAAATGGCGGCCACAGCTGTTGTTGAGAGAAGAACATGCAAAGGTAATGGGTCTGTGCAGATTTCTAATCTCATAAAATGAATTGAAGTAGTAGGAGATGATGGACAAGTTGAATAATTGGGCAATTTAAAAAGGGAAAAAAATGACAAGATGTAAACAAGTATATCATGATTGCAATAATTGAAAGAAAGACCCACCCCCTTCACATGGCCACAACGCCTCAATGCATTGAAAAAGACTGTCACCTGCCCCGCCCATCCTTCCTGCCTCACCTTCCTGTTCAAGGCTTGTCCTTGGGAACCGTGATTTAGGTCACTGGCCTAAAAGGCTAGACTCTGTTTGTTTCTTTTGAATCCTGTCAGAGCCAATTTCAGCAGTTTAATTCAACTCAGGAAACAGTAAGTCAGTTCAGTTCCTCACGAGTTGTTTTCTCAAATGGCTCTACTTCAACTTACCGGGTTATTGGTGTTGGATAATTGATTTCAATGAAACCAACCAAAAATAAACACACACCATTGACATGATGAAATCTTCTGAGTCTCTTAAAACTAAATGAATACTACTGCATTTGAAAAATATCCAAGGTGAAAATTGCTGGAGCAAGGGATTATGCACATTGAGTGTAGGTGAAATAGCAATACCAGAGAAAATATCTACATACAAGAAAGCTGAAGGGGTCATCAGAGATCCTGATTCAGTGCTATTAAGAGAGAGAGAGAGAGAGGGAGTAATGGACAACATGAAATTTACGAAAACATGTACCATGACCGCCTTGTATGCAAGGAAATCCTTAACAGTTTTAGTTGTCATCTGATTGAGAGCCACTTGCAGCTCTACTTCCATTTCCACTACTAGATTGAGACCCAGATGAAGAAAATAAACCAGCGAATGACCATGGAAAGGAAAATCTTCTACCAGGTGAAACTCTCACATTCCCGTTGAACTCTTCGTCACCAGAACGTCTATGGGAATGAGCAGTGTAACTCTCACTCTCACTTTCCCTTGGCTCTCCATGCTTTATTTCTTCAGTTGGCAACTGATACCTACAAACTGGACAAGAACTATGAAGATCCAACCATGGCATTATACATCCAGAGTGAAACTTATGCTTACAAGGCATCTCCTTCACTTCAATACCTGTCTCAAAATCTTCCAAACAAACACAACATTTCAAGTCCTCCTTGATTATAGTAACTGTGGGCAGTGCTGCTACCGCTTCCTTTTGTGCCGGTGGAGTTCCATATCTATTGGGATCATTCTCTGCTAAATGTTGCAATAACAAATTGAAACTAGGTCCAACGAAATAATCACCTAGAGATCCAGTTTGTGTTTCATTCTGGACAGCATCTCCTTCTCTTCCAGTGTTCATTTCACTCTCTATGTTCTCCAATCTGGATGTCATTCCATCTAGCATGCCATGAAGCATTTGTAGAACAGATGCTGAACTCCTCCTCCTTCTAATCGTGGACTCTAATTCTGGGGTTAATTCACTTGTCCCAGCTGCATTGCGTCCATCAATACCATCATCCTCATCATCGTGATCACTCACTTGGTCATCCACATCCACTGGTAATTGCCTAACTCTGCGGCGGCGATGGCGTGGATTAGTCATCATGCCGAGAAAGATCGGTGCCCACAAGGAGAGGGCGCGTTCAGATCCAAAATCAGACTCAGGATGGTCATTGGTTTCCCTGGTGCTGCTGCTACTTATCTCTTCCACAAAGCCAGTTTGGCAAAAGGGACATTTTATTCCGTCTTCTAGGACTGGAATGACGATCTGAGAACATCTGTGGCACCAGTACCTTGCAGCCATTGCTTCTGCCGTCAGCTTCTGCCTCTTTACTATAAAGTGTATTTGCTTCAATTTTTTTCCATCTACATAATCGAGAAATACTGTTCAATGTACTTCCAAAAAATAAAGAAAAAGAAATGCCCAAATTCAAACAAGTCTTCACATCATATCAAGCTTGTATCTTTGTAAAATTTAAGATCTAAAAGATATAAAAACTTTGCCAACCTACCTCGAAAATAGTTCTAACAATCACGTTTAACTTATCATTAAAAAGATTAATATCAAATAATTCTTCAACCTGAAAGAGGAAAAATTTGGTTAATAAAGCCCCACCTACTCCAAAAAGATTGTTATTTTAATCGGACATAGAGCTGTCTGATTTCTATTCGAAGCACTAAGAATAATTGGAGCCCGCAAGATATCTAGAAACAGACCAAATGAACATGGATGAACTAAATGATGATCGGATTGCTGAATAATGATAAAAATTTCAAATAGTCTTCTTTCCAAACTGCACATGGAGATTACAGAAAAGAACAACGCGAGAAAGTGAAGATTGGTTTCCTTACAAAGAAATCAGAGAGTAAATGAAGCAATCACTGTAGCACAACTACGAAAGACAGTACAAGAGCTGAGATCGAGGACGAGTTAATCGTTTTCAGATAAAACAAGAAGGATATCTTACTATTTGACCCGGAAGTTAATGATCAAAACTAAAGAAAATGAATTGAAATTTAACTCAGAACAAAAAATTTCGTATTCTCAATCGCGTTGCATACTTCAACATAGAATTAATCACAAAAACAACAAGAATCTAAAACAAACCAGAGCGCAGAAGTCTTAAAAGCGACGACGACAAGTACAAACATTACAATCGGAAGGAGAAGAGGCGCCAATTTCAATCGAAAGACGAAGAACGAAGAGAAAAAGAACGGTAAAGGTAGGAGGAATAAGAGGAGCGATCAAGAGAGGAGGAGGAGAAGCAGCAGAGAGATGTAAAGGCGAAAATGAAAACGACAATCAAATTCTAAAAAGAGGCAGCCTTTTCACGCTGTAGAAATGACTTCGGTGGGCACAGGTTTGTTTGGGTGGAAGAGGAAAATTGGGAGAAGGCGTACAAAGAGAATAAAAGAAAAAATAGAATCATCCAAACATTCCCTTAGCACACAACCTTCTTCAACGAGTTGCTCAGTTTCCTCTTTAGCAACCACCGTCGTCACTTCTGCCGCCAACCGTCAGTGTCGGGTCAAGTGGGGCCAAGCTGTTCGCAATTGTCGTCGAGTACGTGACCGGAAAGTTCGTGGGTAATTCCAGGAAGGCTCAGAGTTAGATTTTAATCTCAACTCTTGGATTTGTATTATTAGTCAAACGCTCGGCGGCTGCCTTGCTTCATCTCCGACCAAAAGCGGGTGTTGTGGAATTCAATCAGGAGGACAACGGCATTTCCCCTTCTCTGTGGTCCATTTTGATGTGTTTTGACTAAGAATTATGAAGCAGAGTCCCATTTCCACGGTTCAGAGAGTCAAAAAATACAACAAAAATGGGCATTACCAATTTATTACAGGTATATTTTTGTCTCACTTTCTTTCTTCAAACCAAGCTAGCTGCTAGCATGCTAACAGTCATGAGATTTGACAAGCGCAGGATGATCATATACAGCAGTCACCAAAACAGAGAGAAGTCCGTACAAATCTCACTGCTCAAATTAACGAAAAATCAATATAACAGGAGATCCATCCCCAACTTTAAAAAGTCCCAAGTTTTCCTCCTGCTTTTTCATATCTAATATTCAACCTACAAATGCACACAGCGCACAGCACAAGAAACTAACAGAAAACGGATTCACTATTTTCACAAAGTTAAAAAGGGTAAGTACAGAAATCAAAGGGTTAAAAAAGTAGCAAATGAAAGGAGAAGAGCAATCAGAAATGAACAAGAACGGGCATACGAAAAGAAACACGGCAAGCAACTTTTCACATTGCAAAAATGATCTACACTGCCAGCCTCCTCAAAATAACACTAATGCAAGAATTTTATAGAGTACAACAATGTATGAAGAAATTGGACCATTTCTCATTTCTTTTTCACTTTTTCAATTTTTTTTTGTTTTCGACAAGACACGCTTGGTGTTAAGAAGGAGAACGTACAAAGTGAGTTGGAAGGGAAGGCCATTCCCGGATCCCATCATGCAAAAACACTAGTCCCCTCACCTCAATGTTAAGACAGGTGACTTCACCTTCTGGTCATGAGAAACATGTATGACACATCTAACATCCTTTCAACAGCTGCTAACTAATCGTTAAGTTCTTCCTTTGCAATCCTCCATTGACTTCATGAATTCAAATCCACCATCCAGTTTTTGATCTTCTTGTTCACAATAATCTTGTGGAGCGCACACAATCCTACACGATAATTTCAAAATGCCGTCTTTTTACCAAGAGAGTGTGAATATGCATAATTGAATCAGAAGGGAAGATGAAATCAGCTTGAATGAGAGAACCCAAATTCTTTAGATCTTCAAACCAGGAAAAAGTTCTATTCATGGCAAGTAGTTCTTTGTGATTCTAAAAGAAAAACCTAATCACTATGCATTGTGGCAGTACAGTATTTAAATCAAATCTAATCTACACCTTTTATAAATGTTAAGATAAATAAAAAGACAAATATTTAGTCTATGAAATCCGTGGCATTAACACAAGAGGGACCCATAAGCAGTAATTAAAAATTTAAACCTAATAACCGACCGCAGAAACACAAGAAAAAACAAACATCTTTAGCAGCATGGTTGGGTCCGAATTCTTCATATATAGGTCTATGGCCAGTGGTCCTGTGGGAAAACCACATAAAATATTTGGTCCTAAACATCAGAAAATGTATCCCCTGCTTTGTACAGAAAGGATTGCATGACCCATGATGCTTCTCCAAGTACATGGTGTAAGATTCTAAAAGTGCCTTACTATTGAGCTAATTTGGTGGGCCATACAAGTCATGGTCACACCAAAGAACTTTACCCCGAATTTGTTCAAATAAAAAGAGAGCAGTAACTAACACAACATACATTCAATATAAAAACGGAAGCAATCTCCCCCACCATTTCTTAAATAAGCGAATCATTCAGGAACACAAGTTCCAAAAGGGAGCTAAGAACAATCATGATGTTAAGTTATGCAAAAAGAAAAACTATTGAGAAACAAAATAAAATCTAAAAAGTCCAACACGTACAACTAAATAAAGGAAAATTAATTGCTTGGCATCATATTATCTAGATTAAGTGCGTGCCTGCGTGTAAGAATGCTTCTCATAACAATGGGATAGGATATGCCAATGAGTCATAAATATGTCAAATTTATGTTCAAATTATGTCTTCTAATGTAAATATTCACAAAAGCTTACTTCACCATCATCACTGATAAGGTAAGTTTCATGAAACTTCTACCTGGTGAAAAATAATTGTCTATCTACTGAAAAAATGAACACAAATCATTAAGGTGTCACCAAAAAGGCAATACATTTGCAAAATACTGAATTTACATATACTCACATCTGCCATAAAAGATCATACTTTAGCGTCTTTAGCATTATTCTTTGTAGAAGTAGAGAAATTTTCGCCAATACCCAAACCGGGGGTCTACAAATCACATATGCATATTGATATCAATTAGTAAATAATTGTTGGTACATCCATATACAAAGATAAAATGATAGTATCAGGAGGAAAGTAACAGTTAAACATGATGAAATATCTTTCAAGACGAAAAGCAAATAATTTACATTAAGAAAAATTTGTAAGTCATGACTCTGTCCGTAGTTTGATATGAGTAACTATTGCCAAAATGAAATATGGATTTAAAATTAAGTATGGAGCAACTCTTCTCGTCAATAATTCTTCAAAGATATCGAGAAAAAGTATGGTGCATGAGACAACCTGTAGATTACTTCAACCTTGAGAGAATACCTCGCTTTTAAGCTGAAGGCAGATTCACTTAATAACTTACATTAGCAACTAGAATGATTTGGTTCTCCCTGCAATCTACTTTCTCAGTCACTCTATTTTCTCAGTTACCAAAACGTAATCACTGTAAACTATTTTCTCATTTACCATATATATATTAACTGCATAAAAGCTGAAAACATTTCATTTTGAAAAAAGATCAACATGGGCTGGGTTGTGAAAATGCACTCAAAACAACAGAAAGAAGACGTATTTAAAGTCAGAAATGAGCACCAACATTATCTTGGTACAGTAGGAGATAAAGAACACCCTACCTCAGATGAACTTCTATCAGCTCGACCATCTTCAAACAGAGATGAGTAATACGCTGGATTATAGATAGAACCCCCGATCACGTCATCAGATCCTGAGGGTTGTCTAACAGCAACCGGTGCTCGAGGACTTAGAAAACTATTTCTGTAATCAAAATCTGCCTCTCTCAGAACTGTAGTTTCCACATTGGAAACTCCCAGCCTGTAAATCTGAATCCAAAACAGTGCGGATAGTAACCTAACTGAACACCCAATTATCTGCATTACAAGCGTGAGCCTCACGGAGAATATTACATATCGCCCATAAAACTCTGAGGAAATATTCCTGGACATAAAATGAAATTCCATCGTCACAAGGCAATTTTCTTTCTTTTTCTACTGATTCTTATTCAACCAAGATGTGAAAATACAATACAAAAAGCACCATATCCAAGTAAGATTATGGTGACATAGCCGCACAAAAATATGTTACTTCTATGCAAAACTCAATTAACTATTAAGAAATTACAGTGTACTTCAAAGATAGCCATTATAGCTGGATAGTATGAATTGCCCGAGTTTTCACTTTTAACCTTGAAGTTACTAACTGTCCAAGCAATTGATCTCTGTCTAAATAACTTAGATAAAAGTTAAGATTACTATTTATAAGACATTTTAGAAACTGTCACATTTATAAGTAAATGATAAGATGAGAGTCAATAAACTAAAAAACACTCTTTAGATGGCTACATGAAAACACTTTATTCATCGACCATATTCTATTTAAGGCCATTGGCAAAGAATAAACGAAAAAACTTGATTCATTAGCCATATTCTACTTAAAATCATTGGCAAAAAAAACACACAACTTTGAGTGACATTCCTCTGGCAATTCAGACAGTACAACATTTCTAAACAGCATACCAAATAGACCCCCAACTAGGCTAGATTAAGGCTTTATGATACGAATAAATGGAAGATCACATTCGCACCCAAAAATGCAATTATTTGACAAGCAGCATCAATGAAAGACAAAAATAATAACTCAATTGCAGTTTTCCCTAAACAAAGATTACTACAGGTATCGAGGCAGTAACGTTATCAGTCAAATTAAAAAGCTAATCAAGGATGAGTGTTTCGTGAATATTGTATAATCAAAGCAAGCAAATGAAACAACTTAGAGGACGGCATCAGTATGTTCTTGCTCATGAGAAGAGATAGGGGAGAAGAGGCATACCAAATCTCATAGCTAAAGAGAGTGAACCATGAGACGTCGAGCAAGATTGCGCAGACAAGAAGAACAGCATAAGTGCGTCCTAAACTCTGGCTGCTGCTTTCTATGGCCACCAAAGCGAACAATGCGATCGCCAAATCTATCAGCAAAACCCCGTTGAACAATGCCCCAAGCGAACCAATCAATGCGCAACCAATCTTTTTTGTTGTCGTAATTTTCAAAAATCAAAATTAGAGATATAGTAAAAAAGAAGCCAAAGAAAAAGAAATCAAAGGATATGGAATTCAATGAGAGAGAGAGAGAGAAGAGGAAAGGAATGGGCATAGAAAGGAAAGAGGGAGAAAGAGAGAAAGAGGTTTTACCTGAATGTAAATGAGTACGACAGCAAAATACTGAAGCCTATCGTAATCACGAATCCATGTACGTACTCGATCGCTCAGCGAATCACAAAGCATCATCTATAATACATACAAATTGAAATCACCAATCCATGTACGTATTCGATCCGTCAGTGCATCACAAAGCATCATCCACAACACAAGTATCGCAAGCCACCTCTGAACGGAAACCGTCAGCCTCGGGGCTCTCTCTTCGTAATTCTTCGGAACAAAAAACTATGCCTATTCAGAAGCAATAAAGAAAACCGAGTCCTCCAAAGAAAGCCAGAGTGAGCAGGACGCCGTGGAAGAAGGAGCGAACCGAGCCTCGCGTATTTATTCGCAAACAAGTTGAAGTCGCGCTCCAATTCCTTCGCCCTTCAACAGTTTATCAGTTTGGAAAAAGCGAGTCGAGTAAGAGCATGAGCTGTACCATTAAATATAGAAAATTTGTAAGCTTCTCTTTGCTTCTCGTTTGTCCAACTCTCTGTATCCTTCTTTCGACCAGACCAGTAGGTTTGGGTATCAACACTTGTAGCAACCACAGTAGGAGATGAAAATGGACCAACAGTCCAATGGTGGGCCAACAAATTATTGGCAAATGCTTGCACATTAATAGGATACATTAGCCATGACTTCTCTTGGTAGTCCAAATAATGTATAAAATTTGTGTCAGATGCCCAAAAGCTTATTGCATGGTATTCTAATCACCCTAAAATGTACATTGAGGAGAGAGGGTGGTCGATCCTCCATACATTAAGTGTTGAGATGATATTTAGTGCTTGCTATAAAACTCGACTCTTTGAGTGTAACGTCTTCAGTCTTCTCAATATAATATTATTTGTTTTTTACTAAAATATGTACTGTTTTATTCTTAAGATTAGCAAAAAATATGTTGTACTAGGTAAGAAAAAGAACTCTACTTATAAACTATGCATTTTATAGTCATCTAAATAATGTTGTGTTGTGCATCCTCATTGGTATGGATTGTACTTTCACATAAGTTCTCATTGCCTTCACAAGACGAGCTACCACAATTTCCTTCTCTCTAGGGCCCAACACCCTCGTCAGCTACACTTCTGATCAAATTTTCGCTCTAATACCATTTGTAATGTTTCTGGTCCTTTTAGTACAATATTATTCACTTTGCACTGAAACCCCTACGATTTTATTATTGAAGTTAACTCAAAATAAGTTGTACCAAATATGGTCTACTTATAAATCATATATTTTCTATTTTCCCAAATAACACGGATTCTCCTCTATCCTTTCAGGGTGTACTGCCACATTAAAATAGGAGCGTGCAAAACAAGGACAGAATATTGTATCTGTATAGTAAAAAAAAGGGGTCGCTGGTCTAAAATAAACATTCAGGCAACACGTGAATGCAAAATTACATAAGAATGCAGAGTCGAGAAACAATTAGAAGTCGACTATAACAAGCTTAAGCCAGCAACAGACAAATTATGGAATGCAATACGACAAGGAAAATCGACACACAACATATTAATCGATAATTGCAGATAAATCATTCGATAGCATAAAACAATCTTCATTACACAATGCAATAATCATCATAGCAGTCAACACAAACAGACTTATCACCCTCCAAAGCAGTACACCATTCATCAACCTCCGGAAGCAAAATCACTAGTATGAAAGCAAATCCAGTAACCATAAAGGTCAAACCATTTCTTCCACGAGTAGAAGAGCACAAAAACAATAGAAGTAATCCCAGCAGAGAGAGATTTTCATGTACAAATGGTCAATAGCTTCGATGGGACCAGATTAGAACACTCAATTGGTCTCCTGGACCCTAAAATAAGGATATGCTAATAGCTAGATGCTGACTCGTAAAAGTAGAGCCAAGACATGATGAAAAATGTGAAAAGATAATACCATTACTACCAATACCATGTCATCTGTTACGAGTGCAAAAAATGTATCCCGAATTTATTAAGTTACATCTTCAACAACCATAACTCTACATCAACTTAATACTCACACATTCTCCCATAAAGATCCACTTGAACAACTTACAACAAATGGATATTATGTTTCACGGAACGAAAGAAGAAAAATCAAGAATCGTGGGGCGTCTCAAATCTTGTGGGTGTGTCGATGCCCATCATGCAGCAAAGACCAGATAATAGGATTATAAGCAATACAATACCCTGCAAAAATTCAAAAAGCAGAAGAAAAATCATAACGGAAGAAATCAAATACCACTCTCAAAATGAGTGTTATGTCGTGGATTCTATTTGCCCACATATAATATTTGTATGTCACGAATGCTATTAAAGAAGGATATCATAGGGAAAAAAAGTGCAGTGAACATTAAACAGACATGGGAAGAGAACTCAAAAAACCAGTTTGTAAATATAAAAGTCAAATGCTTAAAAGCCTCGGAACTAATCCCAAACTTAGCAACATAAGATTAAATTGGAATTTCGACAGTCGCTACAATTTTGGACATTTTTTCTACAGATCAAAAATAAATTCCCTAACTAGGTAACCTCAGGACTCACGCCATCAATAGAAATCATCCCCTCAAATCTCCTTGTTGGTGACAAGGATAGTCACAAATAAATGCCTCCTTAGTTACAAATTGATAATGCATAAATATGCAAAAGGAAATCGTTTTGGTGCTTATAAGCCGAAATATTCAGTTTTAACCTGTCTATATGGGGGGTCATTACATTGAAGTTAACAACCTAAAATCAAATATGCTTAAAAAAAAAACTGCATATCATATGCACATGTTATTCACTTACAACTAGAAGACCTTCAAGAAGAGAGGATTTTATTTGGCAAACTTCATCACAAGTTGAATTGACAGATTTAGTGGCTCCATTTCCTTCAGCAAGAAACCTTCCCAGATTTCCATGCAAAGAAGTGCGAATTGAATTGAAGGGATCTGAAACATATAGAACTTCATATTTTGTACCCATTTGCTCCAGCGAAGTCATAATCTTATAGAGAGACTTGCCTGCATTAAATGAAAAACATTATATAAATTAGGTGGTAGAACCAATCAATTGGGCCATTCATACAAATAATTTTAGGCACAAACAATATAAATCAACTAAATGAGAAAAAACACAATGATTAGGTGATACAACCTACGTAGTTTATACACATCAATTAGGCAAAACCTAAGTAGATTCACTTATCATACTTTCAGAAAATGTTTCATCAAGTGGCCTTGGAGCATGAGAGCTTTTATGACAGATGACAACCAACTCCGCCGGCCCCTTTGACTTTATTTGCATTCTTGAAATCAAATATTCCTGATAATATTAAAAGTGTAATAACAATAAGACTTTGTATACATAAACTGAATACTCTACGTATACATTAACTGAATACTCTATTAAATAAAAAAAATTAAAATACATCGATGGAGTGTTGGATTGAAAATCCCCGTAATGTTTCTTCCTTCATGGTGCACAGCCCCACGAGAGCACCCTTACTTATTCCTAAATCATTCCCACATGATTCTTTGAACTCTGAAACTATCAAATTTTCAATCGTATCTTTTCCTGAAGCGTCAATATATGGGAAGGCCACGGAAACATTAGAACTGGTAAAAGAGACCTGTTCACAAAAAGCACGAAAATTTCAGGAAGCCAGATAGCTTGAAAAAAAATTAGAATATTTAAATCAATAACCAGAGAGAAAGTAGTTCGAAAAGATCAAATATGAAACTACATACCTTAAGCAAGTCCAAAAGAGCTGGATCCACATGCCTGTCTCCAGTAATACTAGATGATTGCAACTATAAACAAAGAAACATGACAAGTGGAGTTCAATTATAAGAGAATAGTACATAAAGTTATATAATATCCAAAATAGCGTGCAAAGTTATGTAACAATAGTACATAAGCTATATAATATCCGAAATAGAGTGCAAAGTTATGTTACAATAACTTAATCTAATAAAAAAAATTAATGTTCCTTCATTACATTCACACATTTTGTAGTGTTCTTTTCAGCCCAAAGAAAAGAAAACTATTATCACAACTGACATTCAAAGCCTCAGTGATTGAAATCAAAATATAATACCATCGCACTTATGTGGAGGAGATATGATTTAGAGAAATATCAATATCTATAAAGCAATTTTGTTTGCTTGTTGGCTTAGGTGAGGGATTAAGAAAGAATAAACATCAACTCATCTACTTCGAAATACAGAAATGAATTTACTGAATAATATAGGAGTAACATTTGAACAACTCTCACCTCTGTGCCAACAAAGACAATTGCTAAATCAACAGAATGCTGAGTTTCCTTCCGTGAGCACTAACCAAAACATAAGACACAGTATGAGAAAATACATGACAGGAGCATGAAGAAAAATGCAAATTGGATCTCTTATTGAAATGCAAAAATTATAAAATACAAAAGGAAAATTTCAAAACAAATAAAACACTTGAGAGGAAGTTAAAGCACCAGAATATTAGACCACCCGCCATCATGTAGAACAGACTTTGCAAGATTCTTTGGAGAAAGTGTTTGATACTGAACAGCATTATGCAGTCTGTTGCTTAAAAACCTGTATTAACAGATGATAAATCTTCACGAACTCAGGCGAATAACACTTACTAAAAACACAGGACAAGAATAAAGAAGCACAAAGCATATTGCACATCAGTTAACAGGATGCGTTCAATATCTTGCAAGAAGATAGAGTGGTCATTTACATATACTCACGCAGCATGACAGAAAATGCATTTCCAGAAACAAGGTTTACTAAGTCTCGCAACAGCTTACATGACAAGGCACCAACCGAAACAAGTGCATTAGCCAATCTTGACTTTTGTTAAGAAATGGATCTTTTAAGAATTTTAACTGCAAACCCATCATTCTTCTACTTGCAAACAAAATACCAACCACTTTAACATTATATAAAGCTCATGCGCTCCAAGTTGACATGGCCACATATATGAAGTATTAGCCACAAAATTAGAACAGCATTTAAGCCAAGATTAAGTAGCCAACCAGATCGTAAGTTTATATTTGCTAGAATCAATGTCTTTCATCGGAAAGATCAAGTATTGCTCACTAAGTCCTATAAAAGTTGGATACTCGTGTAATTTATTTAAAACTAAATACCCAAATTGTGATTTAGCAATTATCTCACGAGTTACAGAAGATTATAACCAACTTCGCCCAAACCATAATAAACATAACAAGTAACTGTTGAAATTCGACCATCTACTTAAGAGGTTCGTCAATTCTTTGCTGGCATAACACAAAACTAGCTTCACAAAATCAAAAGCCAGCATTTCAAATCCAGAGTCAGAGAAAAAATTACTTCCCTAACAAAATAGGAATTCCTCTAATCTATACCCTAAGTCGATGGGAATCTTTTTTAGGAAAGAGATCGATCAATTTAAAGAACATAAATACATAAACACCTACGCCATCAGTCATTAGTATCATATCTAATTATAATTAGCTTTTCAATAAAAAAAAAAAAAAACTGATAAAGCATACTCGTGATCATGGTGAGAAGACCAGAGGAAGGCAGGAGAGGTAGATGGCAAGGACGATACAAAATGAACCAGAGCTGCCACTAGCAGAGTAACCAGAAAAAACGGCAGCGGCGGGGCGCCCAACCTCATATTCAATCTGTTTCAGGAAGGAAATAAATTACGAACACGACGCAGCAGCTCAAGAAATTAACGATAAGAACAAATCGGTGTATAAAAACTTAGGTACTATTGAAAATCGGATCACGATCGAAATCCAATCGAGTTTCGTCGAAAATGAAGATACAACCACATCGATTAATTGGATTGAACTTCGAAGTACGTACCGGAAAGAGAAAGAATTGATCGAGCGAAATTTACCTCAATCCGAGAGGTGGAATTTAGCGCTTCCACAAGATCTCCGATAACTTTGATTAAATCCGAAATAAAAATGCATAAAAAAAGAAAATAAATAGTTTTCGGCTCCAAGGAGTGCTGCAATGGGTTGGGCCGGAGATAGCCAATTACATTATTGTCCTTCTACAATCAAACATTCAACTATAAAAAATAAATGAATCAAACATTGCAGTTACATTTTACTGTAGAACATTGTCTTTTCGTTGCAGAAAGTGAGTCATTGGAATAACATTCAGGAAAAATTACTTTCCTCTGCGGAAGCTATTCTTTCCACAATGAGAAATACTTTTTGCGCTGCATTTGTTGAATTTTTTGTTGTTCTTCAGTTTACTAAACAACAAATTTTTCAACGAATTTCTTTAGTGGATCATAAACGTATCTAGCTTAGAGTACATTGATTTTTCAACTGACCGTTAACTGAAAATCATTAATTTTGATATCAAAATTAATTTCGAACATATTAATATTTTTAAAATCTGTTTTCTGATGAGTTTTCTCAGTGAATGATTTTTCTCTTCAAAGGGTGCCGCGGGGGAAAAAGATGACCGTCTTGTGATCAAGGGTCCCAATCCTAACTTGTATTTGGCAAGCCAGGTCAGTCTTATTGGTATTGAATTATCTTGACCACCCTGATTATTGTTTTATATTTCCTTACTTGCTAACTTTGGAACGTTGGGCAGGTTATCAACAATGGCTGTGCAGGCCAAGTAATGTTATCTATCCTCATGAACTGTGTCTAAGTATCCAGGTTGAAAGAGTTCATCAAGAACTTTCCCTCTGAACTCAAAGCTCTGGCAATCGATAATGGTAAAGCTATACGTTCAGCACACAATAGCTTCGCTGGGCTCGAGCCCTTGGTTCCCGACGAGGAAAAAAGAGCCGAAAAAGATGATGATGTGCAGCAGTTCATAAGCTATTTGCCAGTGAATTGGGGTGCGTTATGAGCTTGATGGGTCTGATAGTTTGTCCAATGGCCATTGCTGATGATTTTCCTGGCAGTTTAGACATCAAAGGTATCTACTTTTCAATCAAACCAACAATCCCACATAAGATATCCTCATTGAAGAGGGGTTGTTTTGAGTAAGGAGTGAGAACCGCACCGCTACAAGCTGTGGTGGTGACCATTTTGTAAAGAATGTCGAGCGATGAAGTACGAGTTCTCCGGTGCTAAAAGAAAAATAACAAGCCTGAGGTTGACCCGAAAGTCATACAATGGTCTAAAGTTAGTGAACCACACCTTAAACCATAAATTTTGGTCCAGGCCGCCGCAATTTTGTCCAAGAGCAGGACTAAGGTGGTCCTGGGTCAGCTAACCAAACTGTCGAACGACCTAGAGATCTTATCAATAGTCCTCCACAAATTGGCTCAACACCAACTTTCCCTTCTTTCATTTTCTTTGCAGTGACTACAAATGGCTTGAAAAATGAAACACCAACCACAACGAGAAGTAAAAGCCTCCAACTTCGCGTGCTAGTAGTTGGGCTCACAAAGAATATATGCTTGTGAAAAGCCATTCTACAATTTCAACTTCTCTCTGCCTACCCCTGTTTCCCTACTTTAGGAAACCATCAACATCGACATTCATGCCTACTCTAAGAAGATGGCGAAGATGAACACCTACAGCAATTTTTTTCAACAAAACTAACTCCCCCTCCCTCTTTTTCCTCTTTTTTTTTATTTATTTGTTTATTAAATCTTGTATATTCCATTCAAGATTTAAATACTACAGAGAAAATCCCCAAAAAAAAACTATTTTTTTAATGCGTTCAATCTCTGTTTCTCTAAGGTGACGCCATTGTCGCCCATACTGAGCTTGTCTCGTATGGAGTGAGGGGATCGTCTCAGTTGTAGTAGGCGTTGTCCTCGCTGAAGACATTCTCGCGGATAGTAATGACAAAGTATAACAGCAAGATCGAACCAACACAAGACCTGTCACAAACAAACAAAGCCGAAAATCAAAACAACTTATCTTCTTTTCTTTTGGGAGTCAGTAATCTCGACGATATGATCTAGCAGAGATGCTCATTCAACTTACAATGTGGCGAAGATGATGGCGACGTTTCTGGGTTTCAAAATGAATTTAAGAACAGATCGCTTGAAACTGTTTCTCCTGAGGATACTTCGCTTTTCACTGGCGCCGGAGCCGGAAATCGGGTTGTTCGTGTTTCCGGCGGTGATAGCTATCTGATGATGATGTTTTTGCCCGACGGCCATGGCCGGTGACTTTCCCGGCTGGTTTAAACAAGGAGAGTCTGATTTACGATCAAAACAAACAAACCCACATACAATACATGTTAGTATATAGATTCAAAGTCATAGAATCTCAATGAGAGAACAATCAAATATGATCAAGATAAGAATGATTTTTAATACCCTTTGGTTGGACGGAATCTCCTGCAATTTTTGAAGTAATCTTCTGCAGGCTGCTACGTAAGAAACCATTTCGTCCGGAACTTCTCTGCAGTTTTTTTAAAGAAAATATATATTGAAACGATCGCATAGTTCTGAATTCCATCCCTAATTTATAGAAAATCAACAAAAATGAGAAAGAGAGAGAGAGAAGCAAACGACAAAGCTTACTGTAGTTCTCAAGTTTGCGGTATCTTCTTTATGGGAGCCATTTGCGAGGCTGGCGATGCTGATAAAGAAGCTATCAGACTCTGTTCTGCACTGAAACCCGTCTACGCGATCCAAAATCAGTATTTTTTCTGAATTCTTTTTTTCATCAACACAAGAAAAATCCAAACCCTGGCACAAGATCAACAGAAAGTTAAAAACCCATGAAAAAATTCATCAGATTCGCCCTTCCAAATGAAAAACAGACACTTCGAGAGCTGTTCTTACAGTGTTTGAATTTTTCGTCATCGCCGTCACTTGCTCGGAGAGAAAACAGAAAGACAAGCCTGAGAATCACAGAAATGGAAGAAAGATTATCGACCGATTCATAATCGCCCACCGAATCTGATTAAGAAAAAAGAAAGAGGGAAAATACAGATTTATCGCCGGCAAAGAACAAACAAAACCAGAGAAACTCGAAAAAAAATCCGATTTTTTTCATTTCACCCAATCATCTCCAAAAACCCTTGCAAGATATTTCAAAAGAAAGATAAAGAAATCAAAACACTATGATCATGGAAAAAAAGACGGCCGATTGACTGACCTGAAACGACTCTGTCCCTTTCTCCGACCAAAAAACACAGTTTTCCCGAAGCAGACGAAACCAACAGAAGACAAAAAAATCCAACAAGTCTGGATTACCAAACTGCAGAAGAAACCAAAATCTGCAGAAACAAACACCAGGAATTGTTGTTTGAGAAGCAATCAATTTTCCCTCTGCCTTTTATAGGAGCCGAGAAGGCATCATTTAATGTTAATTGCAACTCTAATTTGGATTAGCAACTGGATTATGACCATCTCCCGCTCGAATTTTATCACACGCGGTAAGGTTCACCGTAACCATATCTTCCCCTCCATTTGATCTCCGATGAGGTTCCTGGGAAAATCTGATGGACCAGATTATAATATTATTAAATTAGGGAATTTAATATTATTAACAGAAAAATTGTAGTTAAGAAGAGGAGAACAAAGTAGTAATTAGAAGGCGGTGCAATTAATTAAAGTTGTAAGTGAGCTTAATTAAATAACACAAGATGGCCAGTTACACTTTATTTAGTATTTCATTCTGGCATTAATCATTTGATTTTTTAAAGTTTAGGAAAAACCAACTTGCATTCCCAATTATTTTCCATATTTTTTTTATAATTTATTTATTGGTAAAACCCTAATCATTGCTTTGATGAACTAGTAATCACAAGAAGAATGATATATCCATGAATATCGTGGCACAGTGATAATGGTTCTCTTTAACTTAGTTTGTGGTTTGTGTTTAAGCATCTCCCCCCACATTCATCTTCTAATAATCCCCCACTTTGAAGCTTCCTCTCTTTGAAGTATTCTCAACCATCTTACTACAATATTCTTCGTTTAGGTCAAAAGCTGCATAATCTTGTTTTTGAGTTTAATCCAAAACACGTTGTATTAAGTAGGTAAAAGAACTCTACTTATAAATTATGTATTTTTTAATATTCCAAATAATGTGAGATTGTGTATATTCACTGGTATGAGTCAAATCATCACTTGGGTCATTTTTGTGTTAACAAGGCAAGCTGCCACAATCTCTTCTCTTTTAGGAGCTTGACATACTTGTCGACCACAATTACATTTGAACTTTGACTCTGATATTATTTGTAACGTCCGCAGTTTTCTTAGTACAATATTGTCTGCTTTAGGCCAAAACTCGAACAGTTTTGCTCTTAGGTTTAACTTAAAATACGTTGTACTGTGTAAGAAGAAGAACTTTAGTTATAAACTACGTATTTTTCACTCTTCCAAATAACGTGGGATTGTATATCCTTACTATTATGACTGAAAATTCAATTGAGTCATTCTTGCGGACGGTTGTCACACACACACATTCTCTTTCTACCCTCTCCATAATTAGGTTAAAGTGGGTGTCCAAATCAAACTCTACAGCTTCTAACCTCCATAAACCTAATCATCCTCATCCTAACTTCAATCTTACAGTTCTACAAGACATGATTTTTGTTACCCTGGACGATGGGTTAGAAGTTTGGAGGAGGCAAGAAGAGACCCAATTTACACACAACAAACGATTAAGTCTTAGCATTATCTTCCCAGTTTAGGAGTTGGAAATAATGACGTTTAGTCATCGTTGCCCCTGGCCCACCAACCACCTTTCACAAGGCTGGTCCCGAAAAGTGTTGCCCTTCCCAACAAGTAACCATATATATATATATATATATATACATGGATAGTCATCTTAGTTGACTCTTTCTTTATAAAATTTCCAAATTTATCCACCATTTTTAATATTTATATAAATAATTAATCATTTTTATTAGACCCTACCCAAGAAATACTCGTCTGAAACATAGAGAAATGTGTTCGAGTCATTTAATGATGTTTTTCAGTTCAACTGCCGGTACGCGTTGACCTTCATTGCCTTTGACCATCGAGGATCTTCTTACAAGACGCACGCGCAATCATCTATAACATTTTTCAAAGTCAACTCACCACCATCTTCTTCTTTTTAGTCACTACTCCTTTTAGACTCCTAATGTCTTTTGAAAATCAAAATATTGTCACACCAAAGACATGTAATTTGCACGCGCAATATTAGAATTCATATGTTTGTTTACGAGAATTACTGACAAAACGTTGTTATCGTAGAATTTGTTTAATTTCGAGCAATCTTTAATACTTATAAGTTAACCTTTTTGAAAGAAAATAGATATGTCAAATTGTCTCCACTGCCATGGGGATGTAGTCATTGAGTCTTAACAAACTTATTACACACGAAAGGCGAGGCGGGGAAGAGAGACATGGTAGAGGAGAAAGAATTAGTAATTTCTAGGAAAATTAACAAAAAAATCACTGTACTATGAGATTAATGATAAATTAATTACTAAATAATTTTTGTTAACAAATAAAACACTCAACTATAAGAAAAGAAGCACACATCGCAGATACTTTTTCCATTAAAAGATATTGTCTTTCCGCTGAGTGAATTGAGTTCTTGAAATAGAACTTAGGAAATATTACTTTTTTCAAAGGAAAAATGACTTTCCACAGACAAAAGATGACTTTCCTCTACATCTTTCTTTTTGTAGATAAGGAACAAATTTATTGTTTTATTTGTGGAAAAACACATACAAGTGATTCTTCCGTGGACAGTAAAACAATTTTAAATCATCTTATATCTAAAATATTATATATTATTTTACAAAAATCTTACAAATTATAAAACAAAAAAAAAAAAAATCAAAATCAACTTATACAGTATTTTTTCAAATCCATTGCTCATGAGTATTATGTCTTTTCCATTGAAAGACTCTGAAATCGCGAATTCTTGCAATTTTTTTCATTGGTATTAATTCTTTTTCACTGAGAGTTCTCCGAAACGATATAGTTGAATTATTTTCCTAAAATTAACGACAAAGTTTGCATTGTTCAATTTCTATAATTGAGTATATTTATTTATTAACAAAAATTATTTAATAATTAACTTGTCATTAATCCCATAGTTCAGTAATTTTTTTTGCTAATTTTCTTAATTTCTATAAGTATTTCTTTAAAAAATATATAAAAAAATTCATTCTCTATGTTTAAATTAGGCCCCTTTTTAGATTATTTTAGATTAGACTCGATCAAAACAGAGTAATGTCGGCCGTGGGCCAAGAAATACAAGTTGGTTGGGCGATAGGCCGACCTGTCGCAGAGACATGGCATCCAATAAATTCCTTCTATCGAAAAAGGCACGTTTACTTAGGCAACTGCATTTAATTCTCATCTACAAAACAACCACAAAACAAACTATGTTGTTTATTTTTTTGTTTGCATAATCTGCAATCAAACACTTTGTCGAACAAATGTTGATAGACAGAATTGTCGTTCAGTCCAGCAAACGATGTTCTTGACTTACTAATCGAGCCAAGACGAAGGCCCAGACGGTTGGGAGAGTGCTGTTACTTTTTGCAGTACTTGAACAAACTCATCCCTTGGTGTGTCCTGGCGGATTGAGCTCATTTTTGAGTCCTTGACTTGTAGAATTGTGAATGGTTGGCCATTTGTCTCCGCCATTCTCGAATGGGAATCTGCAGAGATAGTCTCAAAAAAATGGTTTAGGAGCACATCTATGAATATGAGACACGACACGATACGACCGCAACAAGTCTTTTGTGACTAAGCGTGCAAAAACAAAAAAGCCAAAGATAATGCTTACAGCAGGGAAGCCACCGTAATCCCCAGATTCTTTAATGTCCTTTGTGACGCAGCTATTAGCTGCAAGCCTCACCTGCAAATTTCTTCTTATCAAACCATCCATCAACCCAAAATTGAATCATATTTTACATTCTCTCAAGGGTAGATGAGCTAAGATAGGAGATCAATAATATAAATTGAACGTTCTCGATTATCTTAGTACAATATTATCTGCTTTGAGCCGAAGTCTACACCTGTTTATTCTTGGGTTTAACTCAAAATACATAGCGCTAGGTAGGAAGGAAAACTCTACTTCTAAACCATGCATTATCCACTCTCCCAAACGATGAGAGATCATATACCCCCACTAGTATGGATTGGATCCACACTTGGGTCATCCTTGCTTTGATTGGGTAGACAGTCACAATAAATGTTCAAGATTATGTTTGTATATTTTATCCTGTAATGTAAGATGGACATACCTTTGATGCAATTGATACATGATCACGAACAGCTACTCTTCCTCCAAATGTCACGTAGTCTCCCATCCTGAAAGAGCATGAGCCACTGTCACTTACAATAACTTTGAAGCCAACGGGAAGGCCTTTTATCTGAAATTTGGGTCAGATCAGCAGTAAACTGAATGGAAAAACACCAAAACAAAACATGTATGAAAGAGGAAAAAGTGAATAATAGCATACGTCACTGATCCTGCAATCCCGGATTGTCCGCAAAGCATGCAGTTCTCCCCAATTACCACATTATGACCAATCTAAAATCCGGGCGGCTAGAAAAATCAAAACTTTGGCGACGAATCTGAATCAATTTTGCAAGGGAAAAAAATGGGGAAAAACCTGCACTAAATTATCTATTTTCGAATGGTCGCCAATTACTGTATCTCTCCAACTGCTAAAGCAAAAATGTTTCAGTTGTTAGTGCTCAAGCTTGAACTTCTCCAAAGCTTAAAATTACTGACCTTCCTCTGTCAATGCATGTATTTGCACCAATCTCAACATGGTTACCGACTCTAGCATTCAACATCTAAGAAAGAAGAAAAAAGATAGGCCTGTAAGCAGCTCCATCTCCAGTATTAACAGAATATTTGAGTGGAAGGGAAAGAAATCAATCAGGAGCTTGGGGTCCGGGATTAACGTACTAACTTGAGGTTTCTTCACCATCGCTCCATTTTCATCGACAAAAAAACCAAATCCTACAAGTCAAAACATCCAAAAGTCCTTCAAGACCTACATCCAATTCCATGAAAAGATAAATAAATTGTCTACAACTATGAATTTAGACTTTAGATAATTCCCAAATAAATGACTGAGGAAGGAGATTAAGAAATCATTTCAAGTCAAACATAAAATGGTAAAAACTGCCCAGTAAGTGGTGTCAAACTGGACTTAAAAGTTAAATGATAACCATAAAAAGGACATTGAGATGGTTTTGAAAGTTTAGTCTTACCATCTTGACCAATGCAGACTCCACTGTGTATGATACATGAATCGCCTATAGAACAATTACTAAGTGCAACGTTGTACCTGAAAACAGCAATTCGCTCTATCATAAATCAAGTACAAAATCGGCCAATTATGGTAATACGCACTAGCAGACTCACGCTTGCCTTTAAAATTAAAAGAATGTAAAAAAAAAAGAAAAGATTTAATGGAGATGATTAAATTCCAGAGATGTGACTACCATAGACAAGCAAGAATAGGCGGCAAATCGAACACAAAGTCGGCCAAGAACACTTAACTTAAAGGAAGTACAAAAAAATCATGGAGATTATTAAATTCCATAGATGTGATGGTAAAGTTTCTGAAATTATATTTACAATTAAATAGAGTAAGCTGTTTCTGGGTGAGGAAGAAAATTTACCCTATTTTTGTTGATTTTCCTATAATAACGCCAGGTCCAATTACAGTTCCTGATCCAACATGAACATTTGCCCCAAGAACAGATTTTGAATGAACTGTAGCCCCCATCTCTATTTGCACTGTTGAATCAATGAAAGCAGACTTGTGGAAATTCCCACCTCCATTGTGCCACGTCTGAAACTCATGGCCATCTGGTCCAGTATCATTTTTCGTTTCTGTAGGTCAGAAAATTTGACAAGTGAAAAGATATGATCAATGACGTCTTCAACTGAAACACATTATTCTCAAATTTGATGCTTGTAATCAAAGAAGACACACATTAAAGATGCAAGCACTAAATATGCCCAGAAAATAATAATCTATCAAGGTGCTTGACAGCCAACTAGAAGAACATAATTCAAAATTGCATTTCAATAAGCTAATGAAAAATATTCTTTCAATCAAATAAATTGGGTGTTCTACAATCAAACTTTACGAAGAATGGATGCGCATTTGACTTCTATGTCACCAAAAACAAGCCTTTGAATGGGACCCTGTTTTCAGAGGCATTTCGCCAAACAAATGAGCGACACAAATGTACGGCAGTTGCTCCGAACATACCGGAAGTAAAAGAGCACGCTGTGAAGTCACTGGCATTGGATGACGCAGAAAAACTACAACGCTGATCAATCCTCGACAGGAACAGCACTAGTGAGATGGGTCTATGGGAGTTAACAGGGAAAAATGATTCGAGTGAGAGAAAAGAAGCAGCAGAAGAAACCGCCAATCTTCTAAGACTTGATTTCATGTCGCCCAGGCAGACTGCTTGCTTGGATTCAATGACCCTGTTTCAAAACAGAAAGGGAGAGCGAATTCCAGTTGTCGTTCTGGGGAGAACTAGATCAGCATTTGACCGGAGAAAGTGCACGTACAGCAGCTGCTGATGGATTGTCGTTTATTATTCCGACGGGTCGTTTAGCAAAAATGCAGGAAGTTGCATGTCGTTTGTTCTAAAACCAAAGGACATAATATGACTAGGGTTGGTGTAGCTTTGTTTTTAGGGAATTAACAAAACAGCCGTTAAACTATAAATTTATTGATAAATTAATCATTAAACAATATTTGATAATAAATAAAATATTCAACTATGAAAAATAAATGATACAAATATCATCGTTAACTTGTTGAGAGAAACATTAAAAACGAGAATATTTTCAAAATAGAAGATTTTCAATTAACCTGTTCAAAATCGATTTTGGTATCAAAATAGAAGATTTTCAATTAATTGTTTGTTGAAAAATCAATATACTTTAAGCTAGACATGTTTCTTATCCATTGAGGAAACTCATCAGAAAATTCGTTGTATCCTACATTGAAGAACGACAAAAAATTAAGTAAATAGAGAGCACAAAGAGTATTTTCCATTATAGAAATAATAATTTCCGTTGCAGAAAGTAATTTTCCCTATGCAAAAAGTTATCTTTCCTCTAAGAAAAATAACATTTCTTAAGGTCTATTTCAATTACTCACTTTTTGCAGTGAAAATGAATTCTATTATAATGACCCACTTTTCACAGCGAAAAGACAACGTTTTGTAAAAGAAAGAAAATATTTTTTAACGTAAAACGTGATAATGATATTTGCACTCGTCATTTCTCATAGTTGAGTATTTTATTTATTAGCGAAAATTATTTAATAGTTGACTTATCATTGATCCTATAATTGATTGGTTGTTTTGTTAATTTTTCTTATTTTAATAATATCATTACTATTATCTCTAAAGTTAAAATAATTAGACGTGAAAAAAATAGTTATCTGGTAAAATAACCTCTCAAAAATAATTTACATAAAAATACATCAAAATTAAGATTGAAATAAAAGTAGTATGAAAAAAAGTGAGTGATTAAACTCAATTAGCTAATTTAAAGAATAAAATTGAAAAATAAATTTATTTTATAAAGATTATTATGAAATTAAACTTTAACTTTATCAAACTTGTGTTATATTTTTTTTAAAAAAATAGATAATATTTTGACTATCAAATACTTAATTACGGTTATAATTATATTATCTGTGCTTTTAATTCTTTAAAAAGTAATTGGAAACATGAAAATTCAAGCAAATCCACCTTTGACATCACCAAGTATTATTGTATTATGGTTATGAAGTTTAGCTAGTATAGAATACGAGATGGCCAATTCAATTAGTTGAATGGATCCCTTTTTAAATTATCGATGATATTTCCTCAAAACTATGAGGTTACTTTCAATTATATTTCCCAAAGTTTATTATTAAACTAATGTCGTTATTTAATTAATATTTCATAAATACTAATGTTATCTTAGCTAAACAATCAATTGGTTGTTTTTAATTAATAAAAATTACTTAATTTTTATTTAATTTATTACTTAATATATTTTAACTATCTCTTTCTTAAATTTGACCTTTTGATATTTAAACTTAAATAAATGTAATTAGTGAACTATACTGTCTCCATGTACATTATATTAAGAGATATTAGGAAGATAATCCTTTGACCAAGTTATTTAATTTTTTGGCATGCCTAAACACAGGTAGCCTATGAATATACTTACATTTATATTTCACTCTATTATTTTGAGGAGAATTTTCTGATTGACTAGTTTGACTAAATATTTCTCTTACAATTTTCTAAAATGTAATTATCTCTTACATTGGTGGTCCATCAATCTAGATGAACTAGAGGATGAAATAACGAGAGAAATTAATAAAATAATCACTGTATGGGAGTCAATGATAAATTAATTATTAAACAATTTTCGCTAACAAATAAAATATTAAACTATGTGAAAAGAACGAAGTAAATATTGCTGTCATGTTTTTCGTTAAATAAAATTTTTTTTCTTCTGAGGAATATCGTATTTCTGCTACAGAGAGTGAGTCCTTGAAATAGAACTCAAGAACGATTACTTTCATAAGAGGAAAGTTGACTTTCCGCAACGGAAAATGAGTCATTAAAAATGGATTCATGAAATATTACTTTCCTCAGATGAAAGACGACTTTCTGCAACAAATTCATTGTCTTCTTCATGGAAAAACACAGACAAGTTGTGATTCTCCATGGACAGTAAAACAATTCTAAATCATCCGACATCTACAACATAATATATTAATTTACAAATTTTTCTAAGTTATAAAACTAAAAAAAAATTAAAATTAACTTATATAGTATTTTTTTCAAATCCATTGTCTATGAGTATTAGCTATTTTCCACTGAAAGTCTCTGAAATAACGAGCTCTTACATTTTTTTTTCCATGAGTATTAGCTATTTTCCATTGCTAGTTATCTGAAACGATAGTCGAGTAATTTTCCTCAAGTTAACAACGATGTTTGCGTAGTACAGTGTTTTATTTGTTAGCAAAAAAATTATTTAGAGTTGTGTGGTTAATTTCCCAAAATATAACATTAGAATATTCAATTAAAATGCAGGTTTGTTCTAGTAAATTTCATAAATTAATATATACACTCGTTCAAAGTCATATCTTATCAATTATTTCTTCGACATCATCGTCAGAAGAAATAAAAAAAATAGTTTTTAATGAGTCATAAGTCATATCTGCATTGTTTAATGGCCCTGATCTCAAACAATGCATTGTTTTTTACTTTAAAAAAGAAAAGAAAAGAAAAGAGAGATGTTGTGTATTTCCCTACCCTACCCTCTTTGCATGATGAACGTCATTCTCTCCAACCCACCCAATCAAAGAAGATTGACTTCCAATAAATGGACAGTCTATAGTCATACATATCACTGCCACCATTCTTGAATGGTTTTTATTGGTTCATTTTGTTAGGCAAGAATAATAATAATGATATGATAGAGAGGAAAAATAATGTGAATAGTATTTATTATGATAATTTTCAAGAAAAATACAATATTTTTTTTAGATAAAATTACATTTTCAAGTAAGATCTTAGTAAAGTTTGGAGAGATCGCTAACAGTTCCACTTAAAATTCAGTTTTTTTTTTTTATATAAAGAACTTACTTACACCGTACAATTACACCATTTAACGGTATGAAAAATGATAACAGATGCAATTAAAAAATATCAAGAATATTTTCGCACATGTGAAAAATAACGGTCCAAAAGTAAGAGAAATAATAAAAAAAATAAATATTGAGAATTTTTACATAGAAATCCAAATTTAGAAAAAAGAAATTACGGGAACTGAATCCAGAAAGATCTCACTATAAAATATAGGATTAAAATATTGATTCTTGAAATCGAATATTTTAGAAAACATTTACTAAAAAAAATCATCGTTATTAAATTTCACGGGGTGTACAAAAACTATTTTTTCCTCACGTTGTTTATTTTGTCTCCTAAAAATATAATCCTCTCTTTTTTACTCTCTCCGCCTCTTCTATTCTCCTTCTTGGATACATTTCTTCTATCAGGAATTCTCTATCTATGGAGAAAGTTCCTGCAACACGACAAAGAAAAATGAGATCCTAAAATCTTGCAAAATGGAGAGTGCTTCTTCTTGTTTAATGATGGCGGTAAAGGGGGACCAACTATCACATTACCATTTAGTTTGCATCTTAAAACAATGATCAAGGCATTACGCACTATATTAATACTGTGATTGATCCTTAAGCACTCTCCCAAAAATAATTCTATATCCTGGCTAAGTTTTTCTACGTCTTCCCAAGTCTTAGTTTCCGGTTCTAGAATCAGTACTATTCCCGTCGATGCTTGAATAGCAGAAATACGTACATAAAATCTGATAGTTTACTGAAATTTTGCAGCAATGGCTTCTTCTCAGTTGCAGCTAAACGGCATGCATCTACTTTTTGCATATTTTCTCTTTTTGGAAGCTGTTTCTGCAGATCCTCCTTTTATGATCTGTCCCAACACAACCGACACCAAACCGAGTCCTATGTTTGAGGAAAACTTGCAAATCTTGCTGAATTCTCTGTCCTCCAATGCTTCTGTTACCAAGTTCCATAGATCCTCCATTGGCAGCAATAACAATTCAGTTTATGGACTGTACATGTGCTATAACTATCTTTCGATTCCAGATTGCAGTGATTGTATTGCCATGGCTTCACAAGATCTCCTCAATCGCTGTCCCACGAGTTTAGAAGCGATGGTTTGGGAAGAGAGTTGCCAGGCGAGATACTCGAATGGAGAGTTCTTCGGCCGATTGAATGTTTCGAGCAACATAAAAGCGGACAACAATGAGAGCGTCTCCCAACCTCAGCTTTTCAACGAGAAAGTGAGAGGAATGCTGAGTAATCTGACTGAGCAGGCCGCTTTTAATGTCTCCTTGAACATGTATGCGACGGGAGAAACACCCTTCTTGGATAAGACTTTATACAGTTTAGTTCAATGTACGACAGACTTGTCTGCTGAAAGCTGTGAGAAATGCCTGCAGAGGGCCACGGCCGACGTCTTAGAATGCTGCAATAGCTCAATTGGTGCTAGAATTCTCAGCCCAAGTTGCTATTTGAGGTATGAGTTGTACTCTTTTTATGGAGCTACACCCAACACCATCAACAACTCTACTCCTCCTGGAAGTAAGTGTTTTTAGACCCAAATTACATCTCAAACAAGATCGTTTTTGCTGATCTACTGATCGATCAAGACATCGTTTTTATCTGTCGCCTGCAGGTCCCTCGGGGAAACTATGGAGGATTGTTATTATTTCAGCTATTTCAGCGTGTTTGGCTGTGCTGCTCCTGGGTTTTTCTGCCTATGTTATTGCAATCAGAAAGAGAAGTAAAAAGTGATTTATATCAATAATGTTATTGAATTCTGCAATCTTGTTTGTTATTCATGTTTTTTGTTTACAATCAGGGAAGGATCGAATCCTTGGAAGGATCGACGATCCAACTCTGACAGAAATTCAGATTAGAAAACTCGAGGGAATATATAAATCAAAAGACCAGGAGTTTCCTTATATCGACTTTGCATCCATATCTGCTGCAACTGATAATTTCTCCGAGTCAAACAAGCTCGGAGAAGGCGGATTTGGCCCTGTATACAAGGTCGTACAAGGCGCAACGTTAAAGGGCTCTACAAGCCTGAAAGTCCTAATCTTTTAGCAGTTTGCATTGTGGAAACTCTGAAGAGTCTGAACTGGTATTTTGACAGGGTAGACTAAATGATGGGAAGGAAGTTGCCGTCAAGAGGCTATCAAATTGTTCTGCGCAGGGCGCAGGGGAGTTCATAAATGAAGTGTTGCTGATAATCAAACTTCAACACAAGAATCTGGTGAGACTTTTGGGCTTCTGTGCGTATGGAGATGAGAAGCTGCTAGTCTATGAATACATGCCCAACAGCAGCCTGGACGTCTTTCTCTTCGGTCATTATTTCTTTTTATTTTTCAAAAATTTTTCAGCTTTGATCATAAACTGAATCTGAATCTCTTCACCCGACAGCAAATGATTGAAATTTGAAACCTTAATTTTTTCGTATTTAGATTCGCTAAAACGAGCGAAACTTGACTGGAGCACGCGTCTGAACATTATTCAAGGGATCGCCCGCGGAGTCCTCTACCTTCACGAAGACTCTCGGCTGAAAATCATTCATAGAGACTTGAAGGCCAGCAATGTGTTGTTGGATCAAGACATGAACCCAAAAATCTCAGATTTTGGAATGGCCAGGATCTTCGCAGGGAGTGAGGCAGAAGCAAATACGGCAACCGTTGTTGGCACTTAGTGAGTTTACTAGTTTGTTTTTACAGTAGAATTGAAACTTCAAGCATTCGACAACCTTAAATTTTCTCGAATTTCACTTGGCAGTGGGTATATGGCTCCGGAATATGCTATGGAAGGATTATACTCGATAAAATCCGATGTTTTTAGCTTCGGAATACTCACGTTGGAGACCATAACCGGACATAAGAGCACCGGATTTCATCGGACCAAAATAGCTTCTAGTCTACAAGCATATGTAAGTATACTTTCTCGGTCGATTATAGTTTCTGTCTTCTGCGTGTCCCTAAAAGATGCATAAAATCCTTGTCTTACACTAGAGTGGATGATGCAGGTATGGCAAATGTGGAACGACAGCAGATGGACTGATCTGATCGACCCTTCGGCTGGTCGGTGCAGCAGAGATGAAGTGGGTAGGTACATTCATATCGGGTTGCTGTGCGTTCAAGAAGATCCGAATGAGAGGCCAACCATGTCCTCTGTACTTATGATGCTCAGTAGTGAAGGAATGGTGCTTGCGCAACCAGGAAGACCAGCCTTGCTGGTGGGAAGCTACAGTCCTCGCGAAGAAGATGAAGTCGCCACCAATGCCTCCATAAATGATATAACAATTTCTGATGCACACCCAAGATGATCCTTATTAATAGTTTCATAACTGTAAAATTGGTGTTTTTCTTGTACCCACAATGCTCGTCCGTCGGAAATTTCTACGTAAAATTGGTGTCCTATTCGTGTTAGATTCTTGGAGAATTTATTCATGGTTTGTGTGAGTTGGGTGTCCTCTTCGTGACGAAGACGACACGTCTCTTCCTTCTTTGAAAATTCATTCCCTCAATTTGTCACTAGAGTTTTTCAACGTCCTTCCGTCCAAAAAGAAATAGCGACCTTCTCAACGTCCTTCGTCCAAAAAACAAAAAAGCGACCATTGTTTTGACTTTTGAGAGAGAGAGAGACAGAAGAGAAAAATAGTAACGGTATTTTTGTGCAGATGTAACAGCGAAGATTTTTGAATATTGTAAATTCTATTTTTAATAGTGAGATATTTAGTAAGTACTAAAAAGAACGTATGAATCAGTCGGCAAGCTTTAAAAGAAATTCAGTAAATTTCAGTCGTTGCTTTCACAACAGTTTACCTTCATCGCCTATTCTTGCCAGAGTCAGAGGGAAAAGTAGAGGCGGCGGCGATTGCGGCAACGAAAGCTGATAGAACCGAGACTCGTCATATCTCAAATAACAACTAAGTGAACCCACTATAACACTCCCAGAACAACAAGATGGAATTCTTCTAATCGAGGTGGTCAAGCAAATGTCGCATTCTTCCTCTGACAAATCAGGCGTACACTGTAGAAGAGCATAGATAGTTCTGAAATTCGACGTTGGGGCACTTCTTGCCGCATATTTTAACAGAGAGCTACCGGCCGCAGCTTCACCTTTCAAATCCTCCAACAATGTCCTAAGATCTCTGTAATACTGATCCCAATCGGAAACATTAGCTATAGTCCATATGATATGAGATGGATCAGTCTCCATCAATCCAAATATGCTCCGATTGGAGTATTTCAACATGCAAGTATTGTACCACCCGATAGCTTCCTTCTGATTCGGACAAAGCTGCGTGAGGAGGATCCTAGAGTCGTTTAGGCAGCTCCGGCAAGCAGCGGAATCGATGTCGCCCCTGCAAAGCCCGATTACGTTGGCGGCGTCAGAATTTTGGCCGAGAGAAAAATTGAAAAATCCGTAGTAGACGTAATCAACTGTTACAATGAAGGAGAGGAGGTTTTGGAGGTTGGCGCTGTAGGCATCGTTGGTAGTGTAATTCCCCTTGTCGTTCATGCATACGTGGTAACGGAAGTCTGGCTGTGCGGTAAGTGGGGTGTAGAAGAAGAAGAGAATAAGGAGGAGAAGACAAGGCGAGAAGAATGCAGTTACAGCCATTTCCTCATATTACGGGTATTGTAGCTGAGCTTACTTAGTGCAGACTGGTGAAGACTATGAAGACTAACAGCTCATATGTTTAGACGTTATTTCCAGTTTTTAGTAGTTTTTCATTTTACTACAGGAACTCTATATATAAAGAGTTCTGAAGTAATTGTACTTCAACTTTTACAGTTTAATAAAAAGCTCTCCATCTCATTACATTCTAATATGGTATCAGAGCATTTTTGCTCTCTATTCCGCGATCTTTCTCCATGACTCGAAATAGAAACCCTATCAGAGTTGTAGCTGCGGAACCTTCATCTTCTTGTTTTCCACCTCTTGAAGCTTCTTTCGCAGTTCTGCCTTCTACTTCGAGTTCGCCAAACAACACTTCGTCCAATTCGTCTAGGTCAGTAATGGACGATTCTTCCAATCCGTTTTTTTTGCATAACTCTGATCATCTAGGTATGATACTGGTTACACATCTCCTTCATGGATCTAATTTCAATACGTGGAAACGAGCCATGACAATGGCGCTTCACGCGAAAAACAAATTTTCTCTCATTGATGGCTCCATCCCTCAACCGCTTTCTTCTGATACTAAATTTCCAAGTTGGAAGCGCTGTAATAGTATGGTGATTTCTTGGATTCTCAATTCCATTAGTAAGGAAATTGCAGATAGTTTTTTGTATTTTGATTCTGCTTCTGCTGTTTGGAGTGATCTTGCTGATAGGTTTAAGCAGAACAATGGACCTAGGGCTTATCAATTACGTAAGACCTTATCCTCTTTCTCTCAGGGTTCCATGGACATTAGTTCTTATTACACACAGATTAAGATTTTTTGGGATGAGCTCCAGGAATTTCGCCCTGTTTCAAGTTGTACTTGTGGTGGTATAAAGCCCTTACTTTTGTATCAAGAACAAGAACAAGTCATGCAGTTTTTGATGGGTCTAAATGATTCATATTCTAATATCCGTGCTCACATATTGATGATGGATCCTTTGCCCTCGATTGGAAAAGTTTTTTCTCTAGTAATCCAGGATGAGAGACAGCGCTCAGTGGTTGATAATCGGGCTCTTTCTGAACAGATTACTCCCATGTCTTTTCATTCTGCAAATGTTTCTGCACAACCATCTTCTTCATTTAAGGGAAAGAAGGATCGACCTTTTTGTACTCATTGTAAGCTTCTTGGTCATACAGTTGAGAAATGCTACAAATTGCATGGTTATCCTCCGGGTTATAAAATCAAAACTGGTGGAAAAGCTTCTGTAAATCAATCTAGTAATGAGTCAGTATGCTCTGCCATTCCTCAATCCGTTCCAATCAGCTCCAATGATAGTCTTTCAGCTGATCACTGCCAATAGTTAATTGCCTTCTTGAGCTCTCAACTACAGCGCAGCTCTTCCTCATTCAGCAGCAACTCAGAGTGTTTAAATTCTTCACCTTCGGTTTCAAATTTTACTGGTATTTCTTCTCCTTTTTGCTCCAGTTCTGTCATTTTTGATTCTTCAATTCCTACCCCTGTTCATTGGATTATAGACACTGGTGCTACTCATCATATTTCCACTGATTTAAGGTTGTTTTCTCAATCCCATTCTGTTTCAAACCAATTTGTCACTCTTCCCAATAATTCTTTGGTTCCTATAAAACGAATTGGTTCTGTTTATACCACTCCGAACGTTTGTCTTTCTCATGTTCTTTTTGTTCCTGATTTTCGGTTCAACTTACTATCAGTAAGTGCTTTAACTTCTTCTATCAATTGCTCTATTCTTTTTCAATCCACGACTTGTTCTATCCAGGACCGTATCTCGGGCCAAATGATTGGGATGGATGAGAGGCATGACAACCTCTATCTTCTTCATCAACTTCCTTCCGATTCTGCCGCTGTCTCTTCCGTCTCTTCCAATAAAGCAGAATTAATTCAATGTAATTCTAGTTTTTCTCATTCTGATTTTTCATTGTGGCATTACAGACTTGGACATCCTTCGGATGTTGTTGTTCATGCTATTAAGAATGTTTTGAAATTTTCTTTGCCAATTAATGCTTCTCTTAAGCCTTGTGAAATTTGTCCCATGGCTAAGCAGAGAAAATTACCATATGTTTCTCACAATAAGTTTTCCGATTCTATTTTTTCTATCATTCATTGTGATGTTTGGGGTCCCTTTGCTACTCCCACTCACGATAATTTCAGATTTTTTCTCACCATAGTTGATGATTGTTCTAGAGCTACTTGGGTTTATCTCATGAAGTCGAAAGCTGAAGTTCGTACTCTTATTCCTCAGTTTTTTCAGCTAATTGACACTCAATTTCATACTTCTATCAAATGTATCCATTCGGATAATGCTCCTGAATTTGCCCTTATAGATTTTTATAATGATAAAGGCATTGTTCACATTAAATCTTGTGTTGAAACTCCTCAACAAAATTCCGTTGTTGAGAGGAAACATCAACACATTTTAAATATTGCACGGGCTCTTCTTTTTCAGTCCAATCTCCCTCTCCAATATTGGGGAGAATGCATTCTCAGTGCTGTCTATCTTATCAATCGTCTGCCGTCACATATTCTTTCTAACAAGTCTCCTTTTGAAAAATTGTACAACAAAGCTCCATCTTACTGTCATCTTAAGTCTTTTGGATGTCTTTGTTTTGTCTCTACATTAACACATAGTAGAGACAAATTTAGTCCAAGGGCTCGAGCCTCTGTGTTTATAGGCTATCCTACGGGTTTTAAAAGTTATAAACTCCTTGATATTGAAACTTTTAACATTTCTGTTTCCAGGAATGTTGTCTTTCATGAAGATATTTTTCCTTTTGTATCTCATCTTTCCTTCTCTGATTCCACTTCTTTTATCTTTCCTATTTCTACTGATATTCTACGCAATTCTGATTCTGTTTTACATTCTTTTTCATCTCCTTCTGTTGAAGTTCCTGTTGCTCGTCTCGGTTCTTCCACTGAACATCCAGCTTCTCTTACCATAACAGTTAAGCCTCCCTCCTATTTAAAGGATTATCACTGCTATCTGTCTAATGCTGATCTGTTCTCTGCTCCACTGCCTTCTTCTTCCAAATATCCCATTTCCAACTCTTTATCCTATCATCGATTATCTCCATCTTTCAAGGCTTTTAGCCTTTCTATATCTTCTCATACTGAACCAAAAACATTCAAACAAGCTGAGAAAGTTGCTGGATGGCAGGATGCAATGCAAGCTGAGTTGCAAGCTCTTGAGTTCAATTCCACGTGGTCCGTTGTTCTTCTTCCGCCTGATAAGCCTGTCATTGGTTGCAAATGGGTATACAAAATTAAATATCATGCAGATGAATCTATTGAGCGTTACAAAGCTCATTTAGTAGCTAAAGGTTTTACGCAAACTAAGGGTGTCAATTTTTTTGATACTTTTTCCCCTGTTGCAAAGCTTGTGACTGTGAATCTGTTATTGGCTCTACCATCTGTTCATGGGTGGCCTTTGTTTCAACTAGTCATTAATAATGTTTTTCTTCATGGTGATTTACATGAGGAAGTTTTTATGTCATTACCTCCTGGCTACACGGTATCATCTCCTGTTTCACAGCATGATTCAGCTTCGCCAATGGTCTGTAAGTTACATAAATCGTTGTATGGTTTACGGCAGGCTTCCCGACAGTGGTTTTCAAAATTTTCCACTGCCTTACTGCATCTTGGTTTTAGACAATTTGCTTCGGATTCCTCTTTGTTTATTCGATTCAGATCTGATTCTTCTATTGCTCTCTTAGTCTATGTTGATGACATTGTGCTGACTGGTTCTTCTCCGAATGAACTAAATCTGTTCAAGGCAGATTTAAATAGCAGATTTCAACTCAAAGACTTAGGCAATCTACACTTCTTTCTGGGTCTTGAAATTGCCAGAAATTCTAATGGTATTTCCATTAGTCAGCGTCATTATGCTTTGCAGCTCTTGGAAGACACTAGTTATTTGGGGTCTAAGCCAATTTCTACCCCTATGGAAGCTAATTGCAAACTGTCTTTTGACAGTGGCTGTCACACCCCTAAATTTTTGCCGTGCGGAATAGGGCGAATAGGTGTGCGGCGCCGTGATCCCCGATCACGACCAGCCTTCCCCGATGCGCTTGCTCGTTGCGAACACAAGAACACCTCACTCGAACGTTGCCTCCTCGCGATGAAACTAGATCTTTATGGGAGCCCCGCCCCCAACCCGCTCTTTCGATTCCAAATCAAAGAACCTAGGAAACAATTCTTCCACTCGGATCACCACAATTGCTCAAGGAAGCTAAACCTCGCGCTTAGCTCTCCCCTTCGACTCAATTCTACTCAATTGATCGAATGCCTTGGCTTGGTGTCTCAAGGGTCTTATTTATAGGCAATAAGCAACCCTAATTCTACTATAATTAGGAATCCTAATACAACTCAAACTAGAAATCCTACTTCAACTAGAACTAGTAATCCTTAGGCAATTAGAACTAGGAATCCTAGGGCAACTAGGAATCCTAAAACCCATAATTCCCATCTGGTCCTCTGGGCCTTGCGCTCAGTTGGCGCGCTGGCGACCCAGTCTGCTCGGCCCAGTCCCCGCTGGGACCCATCTGCGCCTGCTGGGCTCACTGCAGGCCCGGCCCGTGCAGCGACCCAGTGCGTCACGCGGGCTGGGCCCAACTCCAAGTTGGCCCATCTGCTGCTTGGCGGTTACGCGGCCCAATTGCATTGCGGCCCAACTCCTGGTGATGGCCTAGCCATCCTCGTGCGGCCCAAACCCCCGATGGGCCCTCCCGACAGCTCCAAGCTTCTTGGAAGGCGCGTTGGCTTGTCTGAAAACTGTTGGTCGTTGGCGTTGACCGTTGCCTGTCCGAATAACTGCCCCTGTTGCGCCCATCCTGCTCAATGGTTCTCTGCCTGGCGCACGCGCTGCGCGTGGCCAGTCTGCCCAGTGCGCCCAGCGCACTGTTGAGAGGCTTCCCGGAAGCCTCCTTTTCGGGCGCTGTGCCCATTCACGCCTTGAGAAAAGGGGCGTGACAAACCTCCCCCACTAACTGAAGTCGAAGTCCTCGTCGACTTACCCTTGAAGTAAGCAGTCACCCCTTTTTCCGATTGCTCCAAGTCCTTCTCTACTCGTACCCATCTGCTGATGTAGCTCGCTATCCATTGCGATCCACTATACTGCCTGTGTTTGGCCCTCCTGGCCCGTCCTGGTCTGCTGTCTCGTCACGGCCCACGTCTCTACTCATGTCAGACCTCCTTGCCTTGCATTGCCCGCACTCCACTGCGATCCCCTGTGATGCGCCCCTACTCGGGCTAGCTCGTACGCCCAAATGCTGCATCGCGCCCATCTGACTCGTACTTTTGGAAGGGTCTGATCCGCCTCCTGGATTGGCCCATCCGTCCCTCTGTTTAGCTTGTTTGCCTCTGGCGCGCTTGTATGGCCATGCCCTTGGCAACTCCGATGACACCACTTCACCGGATTTCTCTAACACCGCTCGCACTCTCCTCAACCTCTCCCCCACATTGTCCTGCTCGATGTTGCATAGTGTCACCAAGAAAGTCTCCCCTTCCTTCCGCACTCCCGCCTTTGAATGTAGTGAAGATAACATAGTACGCTTGCCCCGGTTCTCGCTCCGAACCGTGCACGGTGTGGACTCGTCTTGGATGAAAATCAGCCCAAGGTGGGGCATCACCGTTGCCTTCGCTTGCCTGAAAAACTCTAACCCCAAGATTAAGTCAAAATCGTCCAACAGCACTATCATCATTGGACACGGTTGCTGCCATTCGCCTACTTGCAATAAGGGCACCGTCGTCCCTTTAATTGGCTGCGCTCCCGAATTGACCGCCTTGATCATGCTCGAGCTCTTGGTCACCACCAAGCCTAGCTCACGCGCCTTCTCTTGCGAGATGAAATTGTTGGTTGCACCAGTGTCTATCATAGCACGAACCTTCTCTTTGCCGATATACGCCCCGACATACATTAATCCCCTCGGCATCGCTACCACTGTGCTGCTTACCGTCGGCGCCTTGTTGCTGACTAGGGCATTCACCAACTGAATGGGGTTCATCCGAGGTCCCTCCTCTCCGTCAGAAGTCTCGCTCTGAGCCCTTACGGTGGAAATTGATGATTTCTTTGTGCAATCCCGTGCAAAGTGTGGCCCACCACATACGAAACACTCATGGATTCTCTCACGTCGGGGTTGATCAGATCCCTTGGCCTTTGAACCCTCGGTCTGCTTTCCTCTGTCGTGTCCACCTCCCTGTGATTGCTTACTCATTCGCCCATCATCTTTCCCTCTTTTCCTCTCCAGGGAAGAGTCGGTTTTGAAGTCCACCAACCCTTCAGCTGTTGCAATTGCCGATCCCATGTCCTTCACCCCATGCCTTCGCAATTCCTTTTGAGCCCATGGTTGAAGACCCGCAAGAAAGTTGAATAATTTAGCGTCCTCGTGCATGTTGCGAATATCTAGCAATAAAGAACTGAACTCTCGGACGTAATCGCTCACCGATCCCGTCTGCCGAAGCTTTCTCAAAGCCTCCTTTGCTGCCCACTCGGCGTTCAGAGGAAGGAATCGCTCTTTCAACTCCTTCTTCAAGATCTCACAGGTCACGATCCTCGGCTCCTTGTCTTGACATTGCCTCCACCATAGCTTTGCGTCGCCCGCCAAGTACATGCTAAAGATCATAACTTTATCTTTCTCCTCGACTCCGGTTGCCTGGAAATACTGCTCTATGTCCCACAGGAAGTTCTCTAACTCCTTAGCATTCCGATTGCCGCTGTATGGGCTCGGTTCCGGAACCTTCAATTTGGTAGTCGTCGCGCCTGCCTCCTCGCTGCCTTGCCCGATACCGCTGCTACTGCCACTGATTCACTCAGCCGTGCCAGTGCTTCACTCGTCGAAGTCTTGTAGGCTTCGAACTCCTTTAGGGAGATGAGTTGGAGACGTAATGCCTTCTCGTCGCCTGCCTCCGTGACTCCCGTGAACTCCTCTAGACGAGAAAGTCTCACACTTACCTCGTCCTCCATCGCGATTTACCTCCTCGTAAACCGGTTGAAAAACTCCTTGAATAGTGATTTCTGAGTGCCTACCGAAGTCAACCCTCAACTACGCTTGAAAGTTGTCGCCTTTTTCCCGGATACCAGCTTCAAACTCCTCTCTAAAGGTGCGTATACCGTTCTCTTGATGCCAAGTCTTCAAACTCCTCTTTGAAACCACAGATCAAGAAAGAAATCGAGCAACCTTTGTTCTGACACCAAATCTCGATGCTAACCTTAAGTCCCGCTCAAAAGTTGTCACCTTTATTCGGATAGCAGCTTCAAACTCCTCTCTGAAGATGCGTAGCCTTGCTCTGATACCAACTGTCACACCCCTAAATTTTCGCGGTGCGGAATAGGGCGAATAGGTGTGCGGCGGCGTGATCCCCGATCAGGACCAGCCTTCCCCGATGCGCTTTCTTGTTGCGAACACAAGAACACCTCACTCGAACGTTGCCTCCTCGCGATGAAACTAGATCTTTACGGGAGCCCCGCCCCCAACCCTCTCTTTCGATTCCAAATCAAAGAACCTAGAATACAATTCTTCCACTCGGATCACCACAACTGCTCAAGGAAGCTAAACCTCGCGCTTAGCTCTCCCCTTCGACTCAATTTTACTCAATTGATCGAATGCCTTGGCTTGGTGTCTCAAGGGTCTTATTTATAGGCAATAAGCAACCCTAATTCTACTATAATTAGGAATCCTAATACAACTCAAACTAGGAATCCTACTTCAACTAGAACTAGTAATCCTTAGGCAACTAGAACTAGGAATCCTAGGGAAACTAAGAATCCTAAAACCCATAAATTCCCATCTGGTCCTCTGGGCCCTACACCCAGTTGGCGCGCTGGCGACCCAGTCTGCTCAGCCCAGTCCCCGCTGGGACCCATCTGCGCCTGCTGGGCTCGTTGAAGGCCTGGCCTGTGCAGCGACCCAGTGCGTCGCGCGCGCTGGGCCCAACTCCAAGTTGGCCCATCTGCTGCTTGGCGGTTACGCGACTCAATTGCATTGCGGCCCAACTCCTGGTGATGGCCCAGCCATCCTCGTACCGTCCAAACCCCTGATGGGCCCTCCCGACAACTTTAAGCTTCTTGGAAGGCGCGTTGGCTTGTCTGAAAACCGTTGGTCGTTGGCGTTGACCGTTGCCTGTCCGAATAACTGCCCCTGTTGTGCCCATCCTGCTCGATGGTTCTCTGCCTGGCGCAGGCGCTGCGCACGGCCAGTCTGCCCAGTGCGCCCAGCGCACTGTTGCGAGGCTTCCCGGAAGCCTCCTTTCGGGCGTTGCGCTCGTTCACACCTCTTGAGAAAAGGGGAGTGACAGTGGCTCTCTCCTTGAGGATCCTTCCATTTTTAGACGCCTCATTGGTAAGCTTTTGTACTTAACCATTACCCGACCTGATATTTGTTTTGCTGTGAACAGATTAAGCTGAGTATAGAGCGATGGCTCATGTTACTTGCGAAATTATTTGGTTGAAAGCTTTACTGGCTTTTTTTCAGATTTTTTCATCACAGCCTACTCTTTTGTTCTGTGACAGTCAATCTGCGTTGCACATTGCTGCTAACCCAATTTTGCATGAACGAACTAAGCATATAGAAATTGATTGCCACATAGTTCGCCAACAAGTTCAGCAAAATCTTATCAAGACGCTGCATGTCTCTTCTTGTCATCAGCTTGCGGATATTCTCACGAAACCAGTCCAACCTGGTCTTTTTCATGATCTTCTTCGCAAGATGGACATGCTTGATTTGCACTGTCCATCTTGAGGGCGGCTATTACGGGTATTGTAGCTGAGCTTACTTAGTGCAGACTGGTGAAGACTATGAAGACTAACATCTCATATGTTTAGACGTTATTTCCAGTTTTTAGTAGTTTTTTATTTTACTACAAGAACTCTATATATAAAGAGTTATGATGTAATTGTACTTCAACTTTTACAGTTTAATAAAAGGTTCTCCATCCCATTACATTCTAATACCTCAAGCTTTCCCGTTCGAACAACGCTGAATTACTAGGGACTCTCGTCTTCCGCAAACATTATAAGAATAGCAGGAAAACGGAGAAAAGATCCCGCCTGAAAGTCTGATCGTTTGGGTAAAGTTTTGAAATTTCAACAATAAGACTAAGCTTACCTTTCCATTGTCTAGAAAGTCTTAACAGGGGATGATCGATGGGATAGTTTGAAGCCAACTTTTTTGACTTTCTCCCTGAAATTTCTGCCTCCACAATACATTACCCTACCCACTACACATTCTCTAATTATAATATTAAAGTATATAGAGAAATTAATAAAAATAAATATTCAACTTTAACGTAAGCGACCCGCTTAAATTTGAACAATTTTTATTAACAATTAAAATTTTAAAAAATTTATTAAATTATTTTATGAAAAATTGTAAGTGCCATTGACTCCTTTTTAACTTAAGACCATGATGGTCGTTCGAGTCCTTGTTTGGACTTGGACTTGGACTTAGTTGGATTAATAAACTAATCAGTACTCACTAAATTAGTTGTATCAGTACTTATTTCCGTACAAATATTCATCAAATTATCAATAAATTAAGTTATAATCTAACGAGCTATTAAAAAGTGATGAATGAACATTAATTTTGCTTGAAAAATTACAAGGAAAATCACGGGCAGAAAAAAAAAATTCAATAAGAAGAAATCAAAATTATAAGAAATAGTTTATATGACACAAATAATAAAACTTAAAAAACGCAGTTCAAAAATATATAATTCATGTAGAGAAAAGTTTATATTCGTGTACTCCACTAATTAATTAATGTAAAATAGTGTGTCAATGGCAATACTGCGTTATGTTCGGCCATAATCGTGACTTGTTCCATATTCTTCTTAGTTCACAAGCTTGAGTAAGAGCTAGCGAGGATAGATATCACTCTCAGGAATCGAGACTTCATTTGCATGGCCAATGGAGTTGCTTTTGGAACCTGTTGACTCTGTCTTCTTTGCTTCAATGATGTTGCTGCTTGTATAAAATGCAGGTCCAATTGGGACGGGGAGGGAGAGAGAGAAGCTGTTGAGCATTAGAACCACAGACGACATCGTTGGTCTTTGGGCTGGGTTTTCTTGAACGCACAGCAATCCGATGTGAATGCATCTCATCATTTCATTTTTTGAACCTGAAGTCAGTGTTGGGTCTATTACGTTTGAAGCTCTTCCTTCCCTCCAGCTATTCCAAACCTGAAACAAATTCATTTAACCTTGAAGTTTTAGAGACGACAATGATTATACTTTATGTTGACCCGATTACTGTTAATGCTTACAACACTTAAGAGGTCTTCCACTCTTTCTCCATTGCGGAAGCAATTGTTCTTTTGGCCACTAATTATCTCAAGAATTATTACGCCGAAGCTGTAGACGTCAGATTTTACTGAAAACTGTCCATGGAGAAGATACTCTGGTGACATATAACCACTGTAAAATCCAATACAAGAAGACTTGATCAAAAACAATAAAAGAATGTAATAATTCAAAATAGTTTATTCATTACGGTGTTTCAAAGTATTTGTTTTCTGTTGATTGTATTCACGAAGAGAATCTTACTTTGAAGGCCATAGAATAAACATAACAAAAATTTTATGAAACTTACTAGGTACCTACAACCCTGTTAGTGTTCCCTTGCGTCTCGTCCACATCAAATAGTTTTGCCAACCCAAAATCTGCTATTTTGGCATTCATTTGTGCATCCAACAGAATATTACTGGCTTTAAGATCACGATGAATAATTCTAAGCCGAGAGTCTTCGTGAAGATAGAGTAGTCCTCGAGCAATGCCTCCTATGATTCTGAATCTCCTGTCCCAGTCTAAATTTGTTCGTCTTTGTGGATCTATACACTCATACAATATATCAATAGTAACTAACTTTTCTAAATTCATATACTTCAAACAATAAGTACTAACCTTCCAAACTGTGTAAAATATGTAGTTAAGCAATTAAATGAATTTTGAGTAAACAATGGTGGAAACATGGAACATACCAAATATAAATTGATCAAGGCTTGCATTGGGCACAAATTCATAAACAAGAAGCCTCTCATTTCCTTCCAAGCCGAATCCTAAGAGCCTCACTAAGTTCCGGTGTTGAAGCCTACCGACCAAGAGGACTTCATTTTTAAATTCAAGGTCTCCTTGGCCCGAGTTCCTAGAAAGCCTCTTCACCGCAATGGTTTCTCCATTAGATAGCCTACCCTGGAATATGGATCAGAAGCTATTAGATAAATTATGAGACTGCTAGCAAAAATTTTGATATTTAGTATCCCTTCTAGATTATTTCTACTTTCTTACCTTATAAACGGATCCAAACCCACCTTGTCCAAGCTTGTTTGCAACAGAAAAATCATTTGTTGCTACCTTAATAATAGCAAAGTCAAATTGTAGCGTCTCAGTTGTGAAAATTCCATCCTCGTCTCGATCTTGTTCTCGCAAAGGAAGACCTTGAAATGCATTCAAAATATGTGTGTTGGTGAGTTTTAGCCAAAATCTCAACATATTCAAGAGTATTGAAACAATCAACAAGAAACTCAGTTGTTGGAAATGTTAGAACTTATAATAAATGGTATGGTGCAAGGATTGTTTCGAAGATGTTAAGCAAAAATAAGTGATTGAGAAGAATACGAACACTTATGCTGAATTAAAACTTACTCTTTACTCTTTTCGTTGTATTTGCACGTTTTCTCTTTCTAGATATTAAAACAATGAAAATAGTGACGATAAGAATCAATGCAATGACGGAGGTGACTGCTATGATAACGATGGTTCTAGCTTTGTTACTTTCTTCTCCTGCAAATTCAGCCAAAACAACAGTTTTAATAATCTATTGATTTTTGGCTGCAAATTTAATAGTAAAGTAAGAATGAGCTCAAACCAGTACCTGAGTTTTTAATTACAAAACCTTGTCCTTTTGTAATTTTTTCCCCGTTTACAATCAATTACACGTATTCTAGATGATTAAACAAGAATATTATAGATAATATGATTAATCAATTACTCGAATCACGATTCACGCGTGAGATAAAATGATAGAGAATATTATAGATGATTAAACAAGGCGCAGTTAATGGCTAAAACTGTGTGAACTTACCGACTGGCGGAGGCGGTGGTGACAACAACGATGGAGGCGGTGGTGAGGGCGATTCGCTGTAGAAGCGGAAGTTCTCATACCACAGAATACAAACAGACGGAATCATTCGCACTCCGTCCGTTCCATTACAACACGAAGGAATATATCGTATGGCTCGATTCAAGCAATCCTCGCATTCTAGCTTCGATAAGTCAGGAGCGCACTGAAGGAGCCCGTATATGGTCTGGAACGATGGGGCTTCGATTGTTCCTGTCGCGAACTTGAGAGTAGATGAGCCTGATGCAGCTTCATCCCTCAATCTTTCCAATAAGCTTCTGAGTGCTTGATTGTATCCAATAACGTCTGGTACGGTTCGTAGAGCGTAAAGAGTTGGAATATCACCGTTGCTACTTATGGAGTTGTTTGAATAACGAAGCAGGCAAGTCTCGTACAATCCCACCGCCTCAGTTTGGTTGGGACAAGTCTGTGAAATCTCGATAGTGGCGTTATAAACGCAGCTTCGGCATTCGTCGATTGGCCGGTCTCCTCTACAAAGAGCGATGGCGTTCGCTCTGTTAAGGCCATCTCCGGCGGATAAATTGTAATAACCATAGTCGATGTTGGTGTTGGAAGAAATTGTGGAAAGTACGGTGTCGAGATTAGTCCTGAAGGGGCTGTCGTCGGTGTAGAAACCAGCGTTCCCATAGCAGCTTGAAAGCACAAAATTGGGTTGGGAAAAAGCGGAATAGACAGAGAGTTTGAAACATAAAGCAACGAGGAAAAAGGATCTGAAATTGAAAGATTCCATTGTAATTGCCGGTGCTTGTTCTTGCGCAATCCTAATCGAAATAGCAGGAAATCACGCGGGGCTGTGTTTTCGTTTCGGGGCCGCGGTTTTGAAAATTCAACTGTCAGAGCAAGCTTTCCTTGGGATTGGAGTCTAAGAAGATGGTTTGAATAGACCCAGATGGATAAGCTAGTTTTCCAGCCACCTCCGTTGACTTTCTTCCTGCCCCGCCATGACCCGCTATAAATTTATTCAGTTTTTAATTTGAATTTTATTTTTCCCCATAATCCATCATTTTTGTTGGTAGAACTACAGATTTTGGGCTAATCAAAACAGAATTCCTATTTGATATTTTTATACAAGAAAAAGAAACTGAAGTATTAAGATCCAGCGCAGAGTTCTTCCCGCACAGGAACATGTTTGTTTGGTAGCTGTTAGGGTTTAGTGTGACCCGGATTCCATTTGGGCCAGGCCGGTTCGGCCCACATTGGAGGTTTCCTAATTCCTGCAGGATTAGGGTTTCCATATTTTCGTATGACTAGGGTTTCCTTTATCTATAAATATATGCTTGAGCCGCAAAGCTCATTGTACCGATTTCATATAGTGATTTCTCCTCTGCCCGTGGTTTTTTCCCGTCTTGGGTTTTCCACGTAAATTCGGTGTCCAGTGTTTTCTCTTTCTCTTTTCCAAATCTCGTTCGTTATTTCAACGCTTTTTTTTCAACAATTGGTATCAGAGCTACGGTTCAGGTTATCTATATCAATTTTCAACAATTGGTATTAGAGGGAAGTTGAAGGTTTCTGAAAATCGAGGTTTTTTCGATTTATCGGAGGTGGAACGAATTTTTGATTTTGGTTTTGGAAAAGGAAGTTGAAAAAGAAAAAATTTTATTTCTGCTGCCCGCTGCCCGCAAAGGAACTTCTGCCCGAAGCTGTCTTCTTCTCCAGCAGCGACGAACGAAGGGTCTGCATCTCCAGCGCCTCCACCGAAGACCCGCCGCAATCTGCAGCGCCGAAGACAAACGGAGAGACCGCTGATCGATCTGTCTAGCACGGAAGCAGCCCCGCCCGTCGTCGACCCGCATCGCGTCGTAGGTCGTCGATTGTTCCAAAGACAGAGAAGCCGCAGCTCCTACTTCGCCGATCGAATCTGTCCGCGAAGAACAGTGCTGCGCTCGTCGCCGTGCACCGGACAGAAGCTTGCGTCGTCGATCAACTGTCGGCCGAAGAACAGGAACGTCAGTCCGCCGTCGCCGACTATCACCGAGGATCCGATTTGGGTATTCTGAAATTGATTAAATTTTTGATAGTACAGGTTCAACGGAGATTGTGGAAATTTTGGGATTTTCAAATTGAAGATTATTGTTGGAATATTTTGGTTGGGTTATTGAAATATTCTGGTATATTTGGGGCGTCAATTTTGGTGCAGATATTTTGTCAGATTTTTTCAGGGAAAATTCTGATTTTTGGAGATGACTTCGATGAAATATGAAATTCCGATGTTAGATCGGAATACGAGGTTTCTGATATGGCAGATAAAGATGCGGGATGTTCTTGCTCAGATGGAATTAGACAATACATTATTGGGGGTCGATAAAATGCCAGCGTCTTTGACCGAGGAGGAAAAATTATTGAGGGACAGAAAAGCGTTATCTGTGATCCGTCTTCATTTATCAAATGAAATTTTGGAGGATGTCATGAAGGCGAAATCTGCTGCTGAAATATGGACAAAGTTGGAAGAATTGTGCATGCATAAAACCCTGACGAGTAAGCTGCATTTGAAGCAGCGGTTATATTTTCATCATATGGAAGAAGGAACTTCGATTGAAGAACACTTGACTGCATTTAAAGGAATTGTTTCGGATTTGGAAGCAATGGAATGCAAATATGATGAGGAGGATTTGGGTTTGATTTTGCTATGTTCGTTGCCTGCATCGTACAATATTTTCCGGGATACCATTCTGTACAGTCGGGACACATTGACTCTGAAAGATGTCTACGATGCTTTGCTTTCAAAAGAAAGGATGAAGCACCTTGTAGTTGGATCTGGAACTCAGGGAGAGGGATTGATCACCCGGGGTAGAACATCAGAGAGGTCCGATAAAGGGAACAGTAACAGAAAGGGTTCGAAAAGCAGATCAAAGTCCAGGAACAGAAACAAAGTTTGTTTTTTCTGTCAGAAAAAGGGGCATATTAAATCTGAGTGTTACAAATTGCAGAATAAGAGAAAAGAGCAAGCTGATCAGAAGGGAAAACAACCAGTGGATTCTGGTGAAGCAGTTGTCGCTGAAGAAAAAGATTGTGAATCAGAAGGAGATCTTTTGGTAGTGTCTGACGGAAATTCAAAGCCATCCGATGAGTGGATTCTGGATTCGGCCTGTACGTTTCATATGTGTCTCAATAAAGATTGGTTTTCGACATATGAGCCAGTGCTAAAAGGTGCAGTATTGATGGGTAATGATTCATCGTGCAAGATAGCAGGGATTGGTTCGATCAGAATCAAGATGTATGATGGTGTTGTCAGAACACTTTGTGACGTGCGACATGTTCCCGACTTGAAGAGAAATTTGATCTCGTTGAGTACTCTTGATCTGAAAGGGTACAGATACACCGGTGAAGGTGGAGTTTTAAAGATCAGTCGTGGTTCTCTTACTATGATGAAGGGGCAGAGAAAATCTGGTAATTTATATGTTTTGCAGGGATCTACAGTTGTAGGGGATGCTGCAGTTGGTACTTCATTGTCAGATGAAGATCTTACCAGATTATGGCATATGCGTTTGGGGCATATGAGTGAAAATGGGATGAATGAGCTTAGCAGAAGAGGACTTTTGAATGGTCAGAGCACAAGTAAATTACAGTTTTGCGAGCATTGTCTTTTTGGGAAACAGAAGAGAGTTACATTCACTACAGCCACTCACAGTACGAAAGAAATACTTGGTTACATCCACTCAGATCTTTGGGGTCCAGCACCGGTGCCTTCCAAGGGAGGGGCACATTATATGTTGACCATGATTGATGATTATTCAAGAAAGCTTTGGGTGTTCTTTCTCAAAAGGAAAAGTGATGTATTTGCTACTTTCAGGGAGTGGAAGACATTAATTGAAAAGCAGACAGGGAAGCAGGTAAAATGTTTACGCACCGATAATGGATTAGAGTTTTGTTCGGGAGAGTTCAACTCTTTTTGCAGGTCAGAAGGTATTATGAGGCATCTGACAGTCCCGGGAACTCCACAGCAAAATGGAGTGGCAGAGCGAATGAATAGAACTTTAATGGAAAAGGTGCGATGTATGATTTCAGATTCTGGTTTACCTAAGTCATTTTGGGCTGAAGCTGCTGCTACTGCTTGTTACATTGTGAATCGTTCTCCGTCAAATGCTCTTGATAAGAAAGCTGCTGAAGAAGTTTGGTCTGGTAATCCTGTTGATTATTCAGGTTTGAGAGTATTTGGTTGTTTCGCGTATGCTCATGTTGATAATGGCAAGTTAGAGCCAAGATCATTGAAATGTATATTCCTGGGATACCCGTCTGGTGTCAAGGGATATAGGTTATGGTGCCCTGAATCCAAGAAAGTGATAATAAGCAGAAATGTGGTATTTGATGAAGCTGCTATGCTCGGGAATTCATCTCCTAAAGGGTTGATAGATAAGACTAATGATCTATCAGGTAGCGAGGTTGAGGTTGAAGTTGAGGCAGGGTCGACATCAGGGTCCTCAGGTCAGACCAGTTCAGATAATCAGGGTGATACAGTTTCCGCACAATCACCAGGATCAACTTTGCCAGAATATTCCATCGCTAGAGACAGGCCAAGAAGAGAGATTAGACCTCCACAGAAATATGGTGAAGCAGATTTGGTTGCTTATGCTTTGAGTGTAGCTGAAAGCATTGATTCCAGTGAAGAACCATCTTCTTATTCAGAAGCAGTGAGTTCAGAAAATTCAGGGAAATGGATGATCGCCATGCAGGAGGAGATGGAGTCTCTTCAGAAAAACGGCACATGGGACTTAGTTGAATTGCCGAAAGAAAAGAAAGTGGTTAATTGCAAATGGGTGTTCAAGAAAAAGGAAGGTACACCAGGTGTTGAAGAAGACAGGTACAAAGCACGGTTAGTGGCTAAAGGGTACAGTCAGATTCCAGGTGTAGACTTCACTGATGTGTTTTCTCCGGTAGTTAAGCACAGTTCGATTCGAGCTTTGCTGGGTGTTGTGGCTATGCACAACTTTGAGCTTGAGCAGTTGGATGTGAAAACTGCCTTTTTACACGGAGAGCTTGAGGAGGACATCTATATGCAGCAACCTGAAGGTTTTATAGTCTCTGGAAAAGAAGACTATGTTTGTTCTTTGAAGAAGTCCCTTTATGGTCTAAAGCAGTCGCCTAGACAGTGGTATAAGAGATTCGATTCATTCATGCTTGCTCAAGATTTCAGAAGGAGCAATTATGACAGTTGTGTCTACATAAAGAACAGTCAGAATGGGTCAGTGATTTATCTGCTCTTATACGTTGATGATATGTTAATCGCAGCTAAAGATATTGAAGAAATCAAAAGGGTCAAAGCACAACTGAATAAAGAGTTTGAGATGAAAGATTTGGGAGCAGCGAAAAAGATACTTGGTATGGAGATACAGAGAGATAGGAAATCTGGGAAATTGTACCTAAGTCAAAGAGGGTACATTCAGAAAGTTCTCTGCAGGTTTAACATGAATAAGTCTAAACCTGTTGGTACTCCTTTAGCAGCTCATTTCAGGCTTTCGTCAGACTTATGTCCGCGTTCAGATGATGAAATTAATTATATGTCACGAGTTCCGTATTCTAGTGCAGTGGGATCTCTCATGTATGCTATGGTATGCACGCGTCCAGATTTATCTTACGCAGTCAGTGCAGTTAGTAGGTACATGGCAAATCCAGGAAAGGAACACTGGAGAGCTGTTCAGTGGATTCTTAGGTATCTGCGGGGAACTACCGACGCTTGTCTTCAATTTGGAAGAACTCGAGATCCTGTTATTGGATATGTTGATTCTGATTATGCGGGGGATATTGATAAGAGGAGATATCTTACCGGATATGTCTTTACAGTTGGAGGTTGCGCTATCAGTTGGAAAGCTACCTTACAGGATACCGTTGCGTTGTCTACTACAGAGGCAGAATATATGGCTATTACAGAGGCTTGTAAGGAAGCTATATGGTTAAAGGGTTTGTTTGGTGAGCTCAGTGGAGATTTGCAGATTGCCACAGTGTTTTGCGACAGTCAGAGTGCAATATTTCTCACTAAAGATCGGATGTTTCATGATAGGACGAAGCACATCGATATTCGTTATCATTTTGTTCGTGAAGTGGTTGCTCGTGGTGATTTTGCAGTTAGTAAAATCAGTACTCATGATAATCCTGCTGATATGATGACAAAGACTTTACCCACACCCAAGTTCAAGCATTGTTTGAGCTTGGTTGGTATTAGCTGCTGATTTCGCCCTAAGGGGCATTTGTGGAAGAGGAGGTTTTTCTAGAGGTTTTTCTAGAGTTATATTTATAGAGTGGAATTCGTGTCAAGGTGGAGATTGTTAGGGTTTAGTGTGACCCGGATTCCATTTGGGCCAGGCCGGTTCGGCCCACATTGGAGGTTTCCTAATTCCTGCAGGATTAGGGTTTCCATATTTTCGTATGACTAGGGTTTCCTTTATCTATAAATATATGCTTGAGCCGCAAAGCTCATTGTACCGATTTCATATAGTGATTTCTCCTCTGCCCGTGGTTTTTTCCCGTCTTGGGTTTTCCACGTAAATTCGGTGTCCAGTGTTTTCTCTTTCTCTTTTCCAAATCTCGTTCTTTATTTCAACGCTATTTTTTCAACAGTAGCAAATTGGGTTCATTCCTTATATCTACTGCAGATTGAAGCTTGTTCTGGTTTGCTGCAAAACTAACACGTTCCGTGGTGGAATAAACTCAATCTGCTGCAGATAGTGTCTCTTTCGTTGGTACAAGTGTTGGATCGAGTTTTTGGTGTCTATCAGTCAGAAATTCACTAATTAAACCATGGCTTAGCGTGGTACTATGTCGCAACATAAAAGCATTTTGCATGATCCATTAAGCATGTGATACATGTCACACCGCATCTTACTTCAGCTAATCTAAAACTTTTAGTCAACCCAAAATTTTGTATTTTATATGAGATTTTGATGCCAGTTTAGTTTAAGTTCAAACAATTTTACGAATTTCGAGTATGTTCTTGAGAGTGTTGTTTCTATTGTTAGGAAAGGTGACCATCTTCCATATAGGAATTTCTTCACTATATCTTATATGCATCATGGTTAAATTTTTTTTTTTTTTTTTTTTTTTTTGTGAAATATGACATACAAAACCCAACTTGTTCTGTTTAATAGGATATCAGGTTTTATACTATATATATGTCAGATTTATACGTTTATTTTATGCAGGCGTAGTATTTCATATTATATTCAAGGCAGACCTCTGATTATTTTGAGTCGTGATATGGGTCATTGTTTATTATACATCTTCTACTATATGAAGGTGTTTTGTTTGCATGTGCGACATGGTATTGGGACATCACGACAGTGGTGATGTGTTCTTGGATTAGAATCCCTAAACTAGTCCAAAATATTTTATTTCTCATTCGCTACGCAATGATTGATCTCCAGACAGTCATTCTATTTCATTTATGCTTCTGCTGATATACAATGTGCAAACGTCTTGCATAACTTTATTTTCACTGAGACTGTTTTCTACAAAAAATTGTTGAGATTCTATTTTTATATATCCATCTAAGTATATAGTATTTTTTTTTTGAGATTCTCCACAAACAGCTCGAAGAAGCTATATTTTAAAAGTGTTAAAAAGGTTTTTGATGAATGTAAATCTATGTATTGTATTTTTATCATTGTCTCATGATTTTTAAAATATGATCATAAAATCATTTTTCACATGCATTTGATATAATGTAGAATCTCTACTGAGTTATTCAATCACCCCATAAGCATGTTTGTTTTTCAAGTAAGGATTGTAAAGAAAGAAGTAGTTGAGCATTATGGAGCTATCCATTTGTTCTTTTCCTTTCCTTTCCTTTTTTAATGTTTTTATTTATTCCTTTGGTGAAGATTTTTTATTTTTATTTGGTACGTAAAACACTCGTTCGAATGAGAATATTTAAGATTTAAAGCCAAGGTTGGTTAGATGACGGTGGAATTGACGAAGTCATCAATCGAGAACAAAAGAATTATTTATTTAAATGATATGGTTTAATGCTATGCAACAAACCAATTGAAGAAGTATAAACTTAACAATAAAAAATTAGTATAATGTCTCCACTTCTTAATAAATGTAAAATAGTGGTGACTGTCCGCATCGTCTTCTGTTGCATTGTCGTGTATTGTTCCATATGCTTGTCGGCTTGCAAGAGCTAGTGAGGATAGATATCACTCTCAGTAATCGAAGCTTCATTTGACTGGCCAAGGAAGTTTCTTTTGGAACATGCTGACTCTGTCTTCTCTATTTCGATGATGCTGCTGCTAGTATAAAATGCAGGTCCGGCTAGGACGGGGAGGGAAAGAGAAAAGTTGTTGAGCATTAGAACCACAGATGCCATCATTGGTCTTTGGGCCGGGTTTTCTTGAACACACAACAATCCGATGTGAATGTATCTCATCATTTCATTTTTTGAACCTGAAGTCAGAGTTGGGTCTATTACTTTTGAAGCTCTTCCTTCCCTCCAGCTATTCCAAGCCTGAAACAATTTCATTTAACCATGAAGTTTTAGAGACGACAATTGTTACAATTTATGTTGACCCGATTACTGTTAATGCTTACAAAACTCAAGAGGTCTTCCACTCTTTCTCCATTTCGAAAGCAATTGTTCTTTTGGCCGCTAATTATCTCAAGAATTTTTACGCCGAAGCTGTAGACATCAGATTTTACTGAAAACTGTCCATGGAGAACATACTCCGGTGACATATAACCACTGTAAAATCCAATACAAGAAGACATGATCAAAAGCAATAAAATAATGTAATAATTCAAATTAGTTTATTCATTAGGGTGTCTCAAAGTATTTGTTTTCTGTTGATTGTACACATGAAGAGAATCTTACTTTGGAGGTCATAGAATAAACATAATATAAATTTTATGATACTTACTAGGTACCCACTACCCTACTAGTGTTCCCTTGCGTCTCGTCCACTTCAAACAATTTTGCCAACCCAAAATCTGCTATTTTGGCATTCATTTTTGCATCCAACAGAATATTGCTGGCTTTGAGATCACGATGAATAATTCTAAGTCGAGAGTCTTCGTGAAGATAGAGTAGTCCTCGAGCAATGCCACCTATGATTATGAATCTCCTGTCCCAGTCAAAATTTGTTCGTCTTTGTGGATCTATATACTCATACAATATATCAATAGTAACTAACTTTTCTAGATCCATATACTTCATATAATAAGTACTAACATTTGGAAAATATATAGTTAAGCAATGAAATGAATTTTGAGTGAACAGTGGTAGAAACATGGAGCATACCAAATATAAATTGATCAAGGCTTGCATTGGGCACAAATTCATAAACAAGAAGCCTCTCATGTCCTTCCAAGCTGAATCCTAAGAGCCTAACTAAGTTCTGGTGTTGAAGCCTACCAACCAAGAGGACTTCATATTTAAATTCAAGGTCTCCTTGGCCTGAGTTCCTAGAAAGCCTCTTCACTGCAATGGTTTCTCCATTAGATAGCCTACCCTGGAATATGGATAAGAAGCTATTAGACAAATTATGAGACTCTTAGCAAAAATTTTGGTATATAGTATCCCTTCTAGATTATCTCTGCTTTCTTACTTTATAAACGGATCCAAACCCACATTGTCCAAGCTTGTTTGCAACAGAAAAATCATCTGTTGCTGCCTTAATAACAACTAAGTCAAATTGCAGTGTCTCAATTGTGAAAATTCCATCCTCATCTCGGTCTCGTTGTCATATAGGAAGACCTTGAAACACATTCAAAATGTGTGTGATAGTCAGTTTTAGCCAAAAGCTTAACATATTCAGGAGTATTGAAACGATCAACAAGAAATTCCGTTGTAGGAAATGCTAGAACTTATAATAAACGGTATGGTGCGAGGATAGTTTCGAAGATGTTAAGCAAAAATGAGTGATTGGGAAGAATACAAACATTTACACTGAATTAAAACTTACTCTCTACTTTCTTCATTGTATTTGCACGCTTTCTCTTTCTAAATATTAAAACAATGGAAATGGCGACGATAAGGATCAATGCAGTGACGAAGGTGATCGCTATGCTAGCTCTGTTACTTTGTTCTCCTTCAAATTCAACCAAAATCATACAAGATGACACTTTAATAATCTATTGATAATTGGCTGCAAATTAAATAGTAAAGTAAGTATTAGTTCAAACTAGTATCTAAGTTTTTAATTACAAAACCTTGTCCTTTTGTAATTTTTTCCCCACTTATAATCAATTACACATTTCAGCATGAGATTAAATGATAGAGAATATTATACATGATTAAATTATTTGTTTTTAAAATTCACTTATTGTGTTTTTTTTTATGTGTTTGACTTAGTCAAAAGTTGTTGTGATAGTAGGTCTTGGTAGTTTCAGAAAATGGGAGCATGTTTTCAGGAGTCAGTTTGCATGTAGTTTAAAATTTTTCAATTTATTTCATGTGTAAAAAGCCTATAAAGTGGCAGTACTTCATTCAATAAAAATGTGGTTCTTCTTGTTTTTACTCATTTGTCTGTTTTTCTTTCCCGAGGTTGACAGTGGATTCGGTAACATTCAATTAAAAGTGAGTGTCTTAGAGTGCAACAACATTCTAGCATCGATGCGTTTTTTGGTTTCTCGTTGGAACTGGTATTATTCATAGCCTCTGAAAGTTTTGTTCAACCTGTGATTCCATAGTTCGATGGTCACTATAATCATTAGAGCATGCTCATGGAAAATTTCTTGAAGTCTAAAGAATATTGGCAAGTTGTGCAAAATGGAGTGACTTAACTAGCAAATGACACTATCCTCACTGATACACAACAGGTAAATTTTGAAGCGAAGATTTGAATGCCAAAAATTATTTAGTCCAAGCAATTGATCGCTCAATATTGGAGACTATTCTTTGCAAGAATACCTCCGAGAAAATTTGGGATTCTATGAAAAAGAAATATCAAGGCTCATCTACAGTGAAGAGTGCACAGCTTCAAACCTTGAGAAGAGATTTTGAGAATCTACAAATAAAATATGGAGAATCCGTTACAGCTTATTGTGTAAGGACTATGGGGATAACAAACAAAATGTGATTCCATGGTGAGAAGATGGAGGATGTTGCCATTGTTAAAAAGATTCTACGCTGGTTATCACCTAAGTTCGATTATATTGTATACTCAATTGAAGAATCCAAGGACATTGATGAACTTTCACTTCATGAACTCGAAAGCTCTTTACTTGTCCATGAACAAAAGATGAACAGAAGTTCACCTTGAGAGGAGCAAACTTTAAAGGCTGTCACCTTTACTTCTTCCTCTAAATTTAGAGGAAAAGGGTCGAGGTAGAGACAAAGAAAGTAGAGATTGAGGCAACAGAAATGGTAGTCAACATTATAAAGTTGATAATAATCAATTTCAAAGCAAAGGCAAAGGAAAATATCTACAATTTGACAAATCTAAGGTAGAGTGTTTTAGATGTCATAAAATGGGTCATTACCATTCTGAATGTTATACTAAACTGCCTAACAACAAAGAAAAATAAGAAAAATCCAATTTGCATAAAAACAGGAAGCATAAACTTTATTGATGGCTGTACAAGTTGATCAGGAATATGAATAAGATGTATTGTATGTTGATACATGTTACACTAACCACATGTGTGGAAATAAGTTTTCTTTTTCTAACTTAAATGAAGATTTTTTTTTCTACAGTAAGTTTTGGTAATTATTCTACTATGAATGTCTTGGGAAAATGTGATATTAAAATTAGAACCAAAAATGGTTTTATAGAAACAATTTCCAATGTTCTTTATATTCCTGATTTGAGAACTAACTTATTAAGTGCTGGTTAATTGCAAGAAAAATGTTATATAATAACCATTGAGAATGGTGTTTGGGAGATATATGATTCTTCTCGAGAATCCATTATTGTTGTTCAAATGAGTTCAAACAAGTTGTTTCCTCTAAAGATTGATATTGTCTAACCTTGTTATATGGCTGAGGTCAAAGACTCTTCATGGCTATAACATCTTCGTTATGGTCATTTGAATTTTGACGGACAAAGGATTTTACAGCAGAAAAATATGGTGATTGGTCTTCCTTAAATTTTTATTCCTTCTCAAGTTTGTTAAGAATGTGTTGTTGGAAAACAATATCGTTCTCAATTATCTCAAGGAAAGTCATGGAGAGCCAAAAATGCTTTAGAGTTGGTTCATTCTGATATTTGTGGACCGATAAAGCCACTATCTAATGGGAGTAAAAGGTACTTAATTACATTTATCAACGAATTTACTAAAAACCATGAGTTTAATTTTTGCAGGCAAAATCAGAAGTTTTTAGTGCATTTAGAAGCTTCAAGACACGAGTTAAAAAAGAAACAGAGAAAAGTATCAAAACTCTTCATATGGATCGAGGAGGAGAATATTGCTCAATGGAGTTTGAAACCTTTTGTAATTATCAAGGTATACGAAAGGAGCTCACAACTGCTTATACACCACGACCAAACAGTGTGTCAGAGAGAAAATATAGAACAATTCTTTGCATGGTGAGATGCTTGTTGACTAGAGGAAAAGTTCCAAAATCTTTTTGGCTTGAAGCAGTAAATTGGAACTTTCATATATTGAATCGAAGCCCTATTTTTTCTGTTAAAAAGTTGACACCAGAGGAAGATTGGAGTGAGAGAAAACCAGCAATATATTATTTTAAAATTTTTTGTTGCATTGTTTATGCACATATACCAGATGAAACAAGAAGGAAGCTAGATGATAAAGGAGAAAAGTGTGTCTTTTTCGGCATTAGTGAAACCTCCAAAACATATAAATTGTTCAATCCACTCACTGAAAAGATTGTCACAAGTAGAAATATTATTTTGATGAGGAAAGCCTCTAATTGAAATTTCTGACTCTCTGTTTTTTAATTTCTATTTTTTCTAACTATAATATTAAAGTATATAGAAAAATTAATAAAAATAAATATTCAACTTTAACATGAGTGACCCGCTTAAATTTGAACAATTTTTATTAACAATTAAAATTTTAAGGTTAAGGGTTTGTATTAACCCTACTAACTAAATCTTTTATTAATTTATTTGTCGTTTCATTTCCCCTGCTTCAATGGGTTATCCTCCTTGTATAATTCCATCGATTTCTATTTCTATTTCTATTGGCTACTGACTCAGTCACTAAGTTATAATCTAACGAGATATTAAAAAATGATGAATGACCATTAATTTTACTTGAAATATTACGAGGAAAATCATGGACAAAAAATAAAGAAAATTCAATAAGAAGAAATGAAAATTATAAGAAATAGTTTATATGGCTCAAATAATAAAACTTAAAAAACACAGTTCGAAAATATAAAATTTATGTAGAGAAAAGTTTATATTCGTGTACTCCACAATTATGTCCGACCATAATCGTGACTTGTTCCATATTCTTCTTAGCTCACAAGCTTGAGTAAGAGCTAGCGAGGATAGATATCGCTCTCAGGAATCGAGACTTCATTTGCATGGCCAATGGAGTTGCTTTTGGAACCTGCTGACTCTGTCTTCTCTGCTTCGATGATGCTGTTGCTCGTATAAAATGCAGGTCCGGCTGGGACGGGGAGGGAGAGAGAGAAGCTTTTGAGCATTAGAACCACATACGACATCGTTGGTCTTTGGGCTGGGTTTTCTTGAACGCACAACAATCCGATGTGAATGCATCTCATCATTTCATTTTTTGAACCTGAAGTCAGTGCTGGGTCAATTATGTTTGAAGCTCTTCCTTCCCTCCAGCTATTCCAAACCTAAAACAATTTCATTTAACCATGAAGTTTTAAAGACGACAATCATTATAATTTATGTTGACCTGATTACTGTTAATGCTTACAACACTTAAGAGGTCTTCCACTCTTTCTCCATTGCGGAAGCAATTGTTCTTTTGGCCACTAATTATCTCAAGAATTATTATGCCGAAGCTGTAGACGTCAGATTTTACTGAAAACTGTCCATGGAGGAGATACTCTGGTGACATATAACCATTGTAAAATCCAATACAAGAAGTTTTTATCAAAAGCAATAAAAGAATGTAATAATTCACAATAGTTTATTCATTAGGGTGTCTCAAAGTATTTGTTTTCTGTTGATTGTATTCACGAAAAGAATCTTACTTTGAGTGTCATAGGATAAACATAACATAAATTTTATGAAACTTACTAGGTACCCGCTATCGTACTAGTGTTTCCTTGCGTCTCGTCCACATCAAACAGTTTTGCCATGACAAAATCTGCTATTTTGGCATTCATTTATGCATCCAACAGAATATTGCTGGCTTTGAGATCACGATGAATAATTCTAAGCCGAGAGTCTTCATGAAGATAGAGTAGTCCTCAAGCAATGCCACTTATGATTATGAATCTCCTGTCCCAATTTAAATTTGGTCGTCTTTGTGGATCTATATACTCATACAATATATCAATAGTAACTAACTTTTCTAGATCCATATACTTCATATAATAAGTACTAACATTTCCAAACTGTGCAAAATATAAAGTTAAGCAATAAAATGAATTTTGAGTAAACAGTAATAGAAATTTGGAGCATACCAAATATAAATTGATCAAGGCTTGCATTGGGCACAAATTCATAAACAAGAAGCCTCTCATGTCCTTCCAAGCTGAATCCTAAGAGCCTCACTAAGTTCCGGTGTTGTAGCCTACCAACCAAGAGGACTTCATTTTTAAATTCAAGGTCTCCTTGGCCCGATTTCCTAGAAAGCCTCTTCACTGCAATGGTTTCTCCACTAGATAGCCTACCCTGGAATATGGATAAGAAGCTATTAGACAAATTATGAGACTAATAGCAAAAATTTTGGTATTTAGTATCCCTTCTAGATTATCTTTGCTGTCTTGCCTTATAAACAGATCCAAACCCACCTTGTCCAAGCTTGTTTGTAATAGAAAAATCATTTGTTGCTGCCTTAATAATAGCAAAGTCAAATTGCAGCATCTCAGTTGTGAAAATTTCATCCTCGTCTAGGTCTTGTTCTCGCAAAGGAAGACCTTGAAAAGCATTCAAAACAGGTGTGATAGTTAGTTTTAGCCAAAATCTTAACATATTAAAGAATATTGAAACGATAAGTAAGAAATTGTGTTGTAGAAAATGCTAGCAGTTATGATAATGGTATGGTGCGAGGATAGTTTCGAAGATGTTAAGCAAAAATGAGTTATTGGGAAGAATACGAATATTTACACTCAATTAAAACTTACTTTCTACTCTCTCCGTTGTATTTGCAGGCTTTCTCTTTCTAAATATTAAAACAATGGAAATGGTAACGATAAAGATCAATGCAATGACGAAGGTGAGCACTATGATAATGATGGTTCTAGCTTTGTTACTTTCTTCTCCTACAAATTCAACCAAAATCATACGAGATGACACTTTAATAATCTATTAATAATTGGCTGTAAATTTAATAGTAAAGAAGTACTAGTTCAAACCAGTATATGAGTTTTTAATTGCAAAACCTTGTCTTTTTGTAATTTTTTCCCCATTTATAATCATTAGACGCATTCCACCCTCAAACTCGAATCACGATTCACGCGTGAGATGAAATGATAGAGAATATTATAGATTATTAAACAAGGCGCAGTTAATAGCTAAAACCGTGTAAACTTACCGATTGGCGGAGACTGTGGTGGCAACAACGATGGAGGCGGTGGTGAGGGTGATTTGTTGTAGAAGCGGAAGTTCTCATACCACAGGATACAAACAGAAGGAATCATTCGTGCACCGTCCGATCCATTACAACACGGAGGAATATTTTGTATGGCTCGATTCAAGCAATCCTCGCATTCTGGCTGCGATAAGTCAGGAGCGCACTGAAGCAGCCCGTATATGCTCTGGAACGATGGGGCTTCGATTGTTCCTGTCGCGAACTTGCGAGTTGACGGGCCTGATGCAGCTTCGTCTCTCAATCTTTCCAATAAGCTTCTGAGTGCTTGATTGTATCCATTAAAGTCTGGCACGGTTCGTGGAGAGGAAAGAAATGGAATATGAGCGTTGCTATTTATGGAGTTGTTGGAATAACGAAGCAGGCAAGTCTCGTACAATCCCACCGCCTCAGTTTGGTTCGGACAACTCTGTAAAATCTTTATCGTAGCGTTATAAACGCAGCTTCGGCATTCGTCGATTGGCCGGTCTCCTCTACAAAGAGCTATGGCGTTCGCTCTGTTAAGGCCATCTCCGGCGGATAAATTGTAATAACCATAGTCGATGTTGGTGTTGGAAGAAATAGTGGAAAGTACGGTGTCGAGATTAGTCTTGAAGGGGCTGTAGTCGGTGTAGGAACCAGCGTTCTCATAGCACCATGGAAGCACAAAATTGGGTTGGGAAAAAGCGGAATAGACAGAGAGTTTGAAACATAAAGAAACCAGCAGACTCGGGACTGTCTTCTCCGTTTATATCACTCTCCGTAATCGAAACTTCATTTGACTGGCCAAGAGATATGCTTTTGGAACCAGCAGACTGTCATCTCTGCTTTGACGACAGTGCTAGTCATATAAAATGCAGGTGCGCTAGGGATGGGAAGGGGGAGAGAGAAGATATTGAGCATTAGAACTACATAAGCATTGATACACTCTTGAGAAAGTATCAATATTTTTGATATTTTGTTATTGATGACTCGCGGAGTTTGTTTTTAAAAGTATTAAAAGAATTATTTTTGATGAATATATATTTGTTTATTGTATTTTTGTCATTCCCTTAAGATTTTCAAATAAAATAACAAAAATAATTTTCTTATGGATTTAATATAGTTTAAAATTTAGTCACTCCGTCCAAAAGACTTTTTATTTTCTTATGATATTTTCCTTTTCTTTTGAGTGCTTCTATTTATTCTTTGGGTGATGAATCATTTGTGACGTCACTGAAAGAAATACTCTGGACTCTCTGGTTCTGGAAAGTAATATTACACCATCTTTTTTTTTTTTTTTTTTTTTTGAAAAATAACCCACTTGTCGCGTCTTGATTCATAGGCTAGTTGGCTCGTGAGGGCTAGCGAGGATAGATGTCACTCTTGGTAATCGGGACTTCATTTGAATCGCCAAGGGGTGTGCTTTTGGAACCTATAGACTTTGTCTTCTCTGCTTCGATGATGTTGCTGCTCGTATAAAATGAAGGCCCAGCTGGAATGGGGAGGGAGAGAGAAAAGCTGTTTAGCATTAGAGCCACGGATGCCATCGTTGGTCTTTGGACTGGGTTTTCTTGAACACAGCAATCTGATGTGAATGCATCTCATCATTTCATTTTTTGAACCTGAAGTCAGTGTTGGGTCTATAACGTTTGAAGCTCTTCCTTCTCTCCAGCTATTCCAAACCTGAAACAATTTCATTTAACCATGAAGTTTTAGAGATGACAATCATTATAATTTATGTTGACCTGATTACTGTTAATGCTTACAAAACTCAAGAGGTCTTCCTCTCTTTCTCCATTGAGGAAGCAATTGTTCTTTTGGCCGCTAATTATCTCAAGAATTATTATGCCGAAGCTGTAGACGTCAGATTTTACTGAAAACTGTCCATGGAGAACATACTCTGGTGACATATAACCACTGTAAAAGAGAATACAAGAAGACTTTATCAAAAGCAATAAAAGCATGTAATAATTCAAAACAGTTTATCCATTAAGGTGTCTCAAAGTATTTATTTTATGTTGATTGTACACATTAAGAGAATCTTACTGTGCAGGCCATAGAATAAACATAACATAAATTTTATGATACTTACTAGGTACCCACTACCCTACTTGTGTTCCCTTGTGTCTCGTCCACTTCAAATAGTTTTGCCATGCCAAAATCTGTTATTTTGGCATTCATTTTTGCATCCAACAGAATATTGCTGACTTTGAGATCACGATGAATAATTCTAAGCCGAGAGTCCTCATGAAGATACAGCAGTCCTCGAGCAATGCCACCTATGATTATGAATCTCCTATCCCAGTCTAAAGTTATCTGTCTTTGTGGATCTATATAATCATACAATATATCATTAGTAACTAACTTTTCCAAATCCATATACTTCATACAACAAGTATTAACCTTTTCAAGCTGTGCAAAATATATAGTTAAGCAATGAAATAAATCTTAAGTAAACAGTGGTGAAAACATGGAGCATACCAAATATAAATTGATCAAGACTTGCATTGGGCACAAATTCATAAACAAGAAGCCTCTCATTTCCTTCCAAGCTGAATCCTAAGAGCCTGACTAAGTTTCGATGTTGAAGCCTACCAACCAAGAGGACTTCGTTTTTAAATTCAAGGTCTCCTTGACTCGAGTTCCTCGAAAGCCTCTTCACCGCAATGGTTTCTCCATTAGATAGCTTACCCTGGAATATGGATGAGAAGCTATTAGACCAATTATGAGACTAATAGCAAAAATTTTGGTATTTAGTATTTATTCTAGATTATCTCTATTTTCTTACCTTATAAACAGATCCAAACCCACCTTGTCCAAGCTTGTTTGCAACAGAAAAATCATTTGTTGCTGCCTTAATAACAGCAAAGTCAAATTGCAGCGTCTCAGTTGTGAAAATTCCATCCTCATCTCGGTCTCGTTGTCGCAAAGGACGACCTTGAAACGCTTTAAGAATGTGTGTGATAGTCAGTTTTAGCCAAAATCTTAATATATTCAAGAGTATTGAAACAATTAGCAAGAAATTTCGTTGTAGAAATGCTTGAACTTGTAATAAATGGTATGGTGCGAAGATAGTTTTGAAGATGTTAAGCAAAAATGAGTGATTGGGAAGAATACGAACATTTACACTGAATTAAAACTTACTCTCTACTTTATTCGTTGTATTTGTACGCTTTCTTTTTCTAAATATTAAAACAATGGCAATGGCGACGATAAGGATCAATGCAGTGACGGAGGTGATCGCTATGATAATGATGGTTCTAGCTTTGTTACTTTGTTCTCCTGCAAAGTCAGTCATCCCGTTGATTGAATCAGAACTAAAATCATACAAGATGATAGTTTAATAATCTATTGATAATTTTCTACAAATTTAATAGTAAAGTAAGTATTAGTTCAAACCAGTGTATGAGTTTTTAATTACAAAACCTTGTCCTTTTGTAATTTTTCCCCATTTATAATCAATTACACGTATTCCAGCCTCAAACAATAATCATGATTCATGCATGAGATGAAATGATAGAGAATATTATAGATGATTAAATTGTTGTTTTTAAAATTCAATTATTATTTTTTTTATGTGTTTGATTTAGTCTAAATTTGTTGTGATAGTAGGTTTTGGTAGTTTCGGAAAATGGGAGCATGTTTCCAGTAGTCAGTTTGCACGAGTTTAAAATTTTTCAATTTATTTTCTATGTAAAAAGCCTATAAAGTGGCAGTACTTCGTTCAATAAAAATGTGGTTCTTGTTTTTACTCATTCGGTTATGTTCTTTTGTTTAGTGCATGGGCAGTTTCAAGAGCATCTAAGAAGCAATCAATTGTTACTTTATCAACCAATGAGTCAGTTTGCACGTGGTTTAAAAATTTACAATGTATTTTCTGTATAAAAAGCCTATAAAGTGGCAGTACTTCGTTCAATAAAAATGTGATTCTTCTTGCTCCCTGTCTCTATTTTTCTTTCCTGAGGTTAACAGTAAGAGCCATTCAATTAAAAGTGAGGGTCTTAGAGTGCAGCAGCATGCAACAACATTCTAGCACTAATTCGTTTTTTGGTTTCTCACTGCAACATATATTATTCATGGTCTCTGAAAGTTTTGTTCAACCTGTGATTCCACGATTCGATAGTCACTATAATCATTGGAGCATGTTCATGGAAAATTTCTTGAAGTCTACAGAATATTGGCAAGTTGTTCAAAATGGAGTGACAGAACTAGCAAATGACACTATCCTCACTAATGCACAACTGATAGATTTTGAAGCGCAAAAAATTGAAAGATCTGAAAGCCAAAAATTATTTATTCCAAGCAATTGTTCGCTCAATATTGGAGACTATTCTTTGCAAGGATACCTCCAAGGAAATTTAGGATTCTATGAAAAAGAAATTTAGGATTCTATGAAAAAGAAATATCAAGGCTCGTCTAGAGTAAAACGTGCATAACTTCAAGCCTTGAGAAGAGATTTTGAGACTCTACAAATGAAAGCTGGAGAATCTATTACAGCTTATTATGCAAGGACTATGAGGATAGCAAACAAAATGCGATTCCCTGATGAGAAGATGGAATATGTTGCCATTGTTGAAAAGATTTTACACTTGTTATTCTCGAGATCAAACGCATACCACTAAGCCAAAAACTATAGTTGATAGCGAAGGTGCAACTCTCTTTCCTTATCTTGCGTAGCAGCCAGCACCACATCACGAACGTCCACAGGTAGGCAAGATGCTGGCCAGCCGCAACTGTCAACAATCCCCACCCCCCAAGCACCTACCAGCCTCAACTGCGCAGCATGCCTTCAATGGGATTTGAAACTAGTGACCTGCTCTGATACCAATTGTTGGGATCAAGCTCTTACCACTGGCCAAAAGTTATAGCTGACAGTGAAGGCACAACTCTCTTTCCTTATCTTGCATAGCAGCCAGCACCACTTCACAAACGTCTGCAAGCAAGCAGGATGCTAGCCAACCACAACTGCCAACAATAATCACCTAAGTTCGATTATATTGTATACTCAATTGAAGAATCTAAGGATATTTATGAACTTTCACTTGATGAACTCCAAAGTTCTTTACTTGTCTATGAATAAAAGATAAACAGAAGTTCACCTAGATAGGTGCAAGGTTTAAAGACTGTCACCTTTACTTCTTCCTCTAACTTTAGAGAAAGAGGTCGAGATAGAGGCAGAGAAAGTAGAGATCGAGGCAACAGAAATGTTAGTCAACATTATAAAGCTGATGATGATCAATTTCAAGGCAAAGGCAGTAGAAAATATCAACAATTTGAAAAATCTAAGATAGAGTGTTTTAGATGTCATAAAATAGGTTATTACCATTATGAATGTTATACTAACTGCCTAACAACAAAGAAAAAGGAGACAAATCTAATTTTGTAGAAAAACAGGAAGCATAAACTTTATTATGGTTGTACAGGTTGATGAGGAATGTGAATCAAATGTATAGTATGTTGATATAGGTTGCACTAAACTTTAGTGAAGATTTTTGTTCTACAGTAAGTTTTGGTAATTGTTCAACTGTGAATGTCTTGGGAAAATGTGATATTAAAATTAGAACCAAGAATGGTTTTGTATAAACAATTTCCAATATTCTTTATGATCCTGATTTGAGAACTAACTTATTGAGTGTTGGTCAATTGCAAGATAAATGTTATATAATAACCATTGAAAATGGTGTTTGTGAGATATATGATTCTTTTCGAGGATCCATTATTGTTGTTCGGATGAGTTCAAATAGGTTGTTTTCTCTAAAGATTGATATTGTCTAACCTTCTTTGATGGCTGAGGTCAAAGACTCTTCATGACTATGACATCTTCGTTATGGTGATTTGAATTTTGGTGGACTAAGGACTTTACAGTAGAAAAATATGGTGATTGGTCTTCCTCAAAAGTTTATTCCTTTTCATGTTTGTTAAGAACGTGTTGTTTGAAAACAACATCGTTCTCAATTCTCTAAAGGAAAGTCAATGAGAGCCAAAAATGCCTTAGAGTTGGTTCATTCTGATATTTGTGGACCAATAAAGGCATTATCTAATGGGGGTAAAGGTACTTAAATACATTTATTGACGACTTTACTCGAAAAACATGAGTTTATGTTTTGTAGGCAAAATCAAAAGCTTTTAGTGCATTTAAAAGCTTCGAGACACGAGTTGAAAAAGAAATAGAGAAAAGTATCAAAACTTTTCTTACGAATCGAGGAGGAGAATATTGCTCAATGGAGTTTGAAACCTTTTGTAACGATCAAGGTATACAAAAGGAGCTCACAACTACTTATACACCACAACAAAACGGTGTGTCGGAGAGAAAAAATAGAACAAATTTTTAACATGGTGAGATGCTTGTTGACTAGAGGAAAACTTCCAAAAACTTTTTGGCTTGAAGCAGTAAATTGGAGCATCATATATTGAATCGAAACTCTACTTTTTCTGTTAAAAACATGACACTAGAGGAGGCTTGGAGTGAGAGAAAACCAGCAGTACATTATTTTAAAATTTTTTGTTTCATCGCTTATGCACATATACCAGATGAAAAAAGAAGGAAGATAGATGATAAAGTAGAAAAGTGTGTTTTTCTCGGCATTAGTGAAACCTCCAAAGCATATAAATTGTTCAATCCACTCACTGGAAAGATTGTGACAAGTAGAAATGTTATTTTTGATGAAACTTCTGGAATTGGAAATGGCAGCAACCCACTCCAATATATTTTTTTATGATGAAACTTATATACAACAACAAGAAATTCCAACAACTTCTACTCTTGAAAATCCTCAAAATGAAGCTTCAATAGATACTGAAAATTCATCAATAGCAAAAGTTACTGATGCAATAGATAAAACTTGTTTTCATTGTATTCGAAAGAGGCCTGCACGGATGACAGATTATGAGGCAATTGGGATTAGCTAAACTGATGATCCAATGACTTACTTTACTTTCTTCGCAGATTATGATCCAACATCTTTTGAAACTGCTTTCAAAGAATAAAAATGGTGAATGATGAAATTGATGTCATTGAAAGGAATGATACTTGGGAGCTATCTGATCTTCCAAAATGTCACAAAACTATTGGTGTAAAGTGGATCTTCAAAAAAAAATTAAAAGAAAATGGCGAAGTTGACAAGTACAAGGCACAATTAGTTGTTAAGGATACAAATAAGAGTATGGAGTTGATTATATTGAAGTTTTTGCTCCGATTGCAAGATATGACACAATTAGATTGATTATTGCATTGGCGGCACAAAAATCGTGGCCTATTTTTCAATTGGATGTCAAATCATCATTCTTGCATGGAAACTTGGAAGAAAAGGTATTTGTTGATCAACCTCTTAGTTATATTAAAATTGGAAATGAGCATAAAGTTTATAGATTGAAAAAGACTCTATATGGATTAAAACAATCTCCACGAGCTTGGTATATTCGGATCCAAATTATTTATTTTTAAATGTCCATATAAGCACACATTATTTGTTAAGCTTGAAGGTGGAGGAAATATGTTCATTGTGTGTTTATATGTTGATGATCTTATTTACACAGGGAATAATTGTTCTATGTTTAAGAAATTTAAAAAATCTACGATAAATGAATTTGAAATGTCTGACCTTATAATGATACATTATTTTCTTGATATAGAAGTAGTGTAATCTTTTAATGAAATTTTTATTTCTCAAAAGAAGTATGTTCGAGAAATTTTAGACAGATTTCAAATGAGGGAATCTCGTAAATACTCCAACAGAGTTTGGTTTGAAGTTACAAAAGGATGGTGGAGGAACAAAGGTGGACAAGACACTTTATAAGCAAATTGTTGGCAGTTTGACGTATTTTACTGCAACAAGACTAGATATTATGCACTCTCTAATCATCCAATATATGGAGAATCCAACAAATCTGCATCTATTAGCTGCTAAAAGAATTTTATGTTAGTTGCAAGGAACTAAAGATTTTGGAATATTCTACAAGAATGGTAGACAATCAGATTTGATCAGATTTACTGACAACGATTATGCTGGAGATCAAGATGATAGAAGTACATCCGGTTATGTTTTTATGTTTGGTGCATGGTTGTTTCGTGGTCATCTAAGAAGCAACCAATTGTTACTTTATCAACCACTGAACCAGAATTTGTTGTTGCATCTGTTTGTACTTGTCAAGCTATATAGTTAAAAAAAATTCTTGAAAAACTGCAATTTAATCAAAATAGAGTAACTACAATTTCTTGTGACAATAACTCAACCATCAAACTTTCAAAAAAATCCAGTTTTACATGGTAGGAGCAAGCATATTGAAGTAAAGTATTATTTTTTAAGGAATCTCAGCAATAGTGGAACAATTGATTTAAAGTATCATCTAGCAGTTAACTGATATATTGACTAAACCACTCAAATTCTTTTTTTTTCAAAGTATGAGAAATTTATTAGGTGTTTGTGCTATAAAGGAGTCTAGAAGAAAATAACTACACAGTTAAACTGAAATTTTGTTGTTTTTAAAATTCATTTTTTTTTTGTGTTTGTTTGATTTAGTCCAAATTTGTTGTGATAGTAGGTCTTGGTCATGTTGCGCGTATTTTAAAATTTTTCAATTTATTTTCTATGTAAAAAGCCAAAGAAGTGGCCGTACTTAGTTGAATAAAAATGTGTTTGCTCCAGTTCTCTGGTTTTCTTTCATGAGGTTAACATAAACAAGGCGCAGTTAATGGCTAAAAACGTGTAAACTTACCGACTAAAGATGGAGGCGGTGGTGAGGGCGAGTCGCTGTAGAAGAGGAAGTTCTCATACCACAGGATACAAACAGACGGAAATATTCGTACTCCGTCATATCCATTACAACATGTAGGAATAAATCCTATGCCTCGATTCAAGCAATCCTCGCATTCTACCTTCGATAAGTCAGGAGCGCACTGAAGGAGCCCGTAGATGCTCTGGAACGATGAGGTTTCGATTGTTCCTGTCGCGAACTTGCGAGTAGACGAGCCTGATGCAGCTTCATCTCTCAATCTTTCCAATAAGCTTCTGAGTGCTTGATTGTATCCATTAACGTCTGGTACGGTTCGTGAACTTTTAAAAGATGGAATATCATCGTTGCTACTTACGGAATTGTTTGAATAACGAAGCAGGCAAGTGTCGTACAATCCCACCGCCTCAGTTTGGTTCGGACAACTCTGTAAAATCTTGATAGTGGCGTTATAAACGCAGCTTCGGCATTCGTCGATTGGCTGGTCTCCTCGACAAAGAGCGATGGCGTTCGCTGTGTTAAGGCCGTCTCCGGTGGAGAAATTGTAATAACCATAGTCGATGTTGGTGTTGGAAGAAATTGTGGAAAGGACGGCGTCGAGATTACTCTTGAAGAGGCTGTCTTCAATGTAGAAACCAGCGTGCTCATAGCACCTTGAAAAATCAAAATTCGGTTGGGAAAAAGCGAAATAGACAGAGAGTTTGAAACATAAAGAAAGGAGGAAAAAGGATCTGAAATTGAGAGATTCCATTGTAATTGCCAGTGCTTGTTCTTCCTCAAACCTAATCGAAATAGCTGGAAAACGGAGTAAAGATGCGCCGGACTGGGTCTTATCGTTCTTTCTGGTGCAGCAGATTAGAAAATTGAACGGCCGGATGAATCTTCTCTACCCATTAAGATGGAAAAGGAAAACGACAACATAACATTACTCTGCATATATAACAAGAAAAAATCATCGTACGACGCTAAAACTTGTATTCATTTATTCCTTGTTCCATGTTTGTCGTTCTTGCTTTGCAATTCCATCCATTTGGATTCTCGGCTGACTTAGTCAATCAGGTTTATATAAATCTAATTTTTCTTTGGATTGATTCTTATTAAATTATTTTACGAAATATTATTTTATTAAATTATTTTCCCTTCTTTTTTTAAATCCTTAATTGAACATTGACTTAGTTCGATGAAATGCATGAATATTGGTTCCCATACAAACATTTATCGAACTGTTAAAGGAAAAAAAAAATATGGATAACACTGAGAGTTGAAAATAAACCTTAATAGTATTGATCATGATAATTTTCATGAAAATAATGCTCTTGGCAATCTCGTTAGATAGAATTACTTTTTCAAGTAAGTTATTGAGAAAAGCTAGAAGAGCGACAAATAGTATCACTTAAAATACAATTTTCTTATATAAAGGTTACTTACACAGAACAATTACATTAATAATGCGTATAAAAACCAATAACAGATGTGATCCAAAAATATCAAAAATATTTTTTTCCTGCACTGTTATAATTTAACAGTCAAGAAGTAAGAGAAATAATAGCGAAAATAGACACAAAATTTTTTTACGTGAAAACCAAAATAAAAAAAAAAAAAACCACAGGAACCGAATCCAAAAAGATTTTACTATAAAAAATAGAATTTACAATATTCTTCTAAAAACTAAATATTCTAGAAAATATTCACTAACATCAAAATTATTTTCTTAGATTTCATCATGTACATAAAAAATACCAAATTCTCGCTATTTTTTCTCCCTCTCAAAATAATGGTCGCTATTTTGATTTTGGACGAAGGCTGCTGAGAAACTCTAGTGACAAATTGAGGGAATGAATTTTCAAAGAAGGAAGAGACGTGTCCTCTTCGTCACAAAGAGGACACCTAACTCACACAAACCATGAATAAATTCTCTCAGAATCTAACACGAATCGGACACCAATTTTACGTAGAAATTTCCGACGGACGAGCATTGTGGGTACAAGAAAAACACCAATTTTACAGTTTTGAAACTATTAATAAGGATCATCTTCGGTGTACATCAGAAATTGTTATATCATTTATGGAGGCATTGGTGGCGACTTCATCTTCTTCGCGAGGACTGTAGCTTCCCACCAGCAAGGCTGGTCTTCCTGGTTGCGCAAGCACCATTCCTTCACTACTGAGCATCATAAGTACAGTCAACATGGTTGGCCTCTCATTCGGATCTTCTTGAAAGCACAGCAACCCGATATGAATGTACCTACCGACTTCATCTCTGCTGCACCGACCAGCCGAAGGGTCGATCAGATCAGTCCATCTGCTGTCGTTCCACATTCGCCATACCTGCCTCATCCACTCTAGTGTAAGACAAGGATTTTATGCATCTTTTAGGGACACGCAGAAGACAGAAACTATAATGGACCGAGAAACTATACTTACATATGCTTGTAGACTAGACGCAATTTTGGTCCGATGAAATCCGGTGCTCTTGTGTCCAATGAAATCCGCTCTCATTGTTGTCCGCTTTTATGTTGCTCGAAACATCCAATCGGCCGAAGAACTCTCCATTCGAGTATCTCTGTTACGCCTTGATGGGGTAGGGGCAAGGGTGGATGCATATGGATGGTAAGTGACAAAGGATTTATTTCTTTGAAAATAGAGTAGCTTTTTTTATGTCGGCAACCACTCACTCACCCCACTACATTAACTTTGTTTATTTTCAAAGCGTGTTTAAATGGACGTTTTCTTTCTCTCCCTTCTAGCTACGTGAAGACGAACTCTGAGTGAAAAAAAATGAAACTCCCTGCCTCCTCCTCTGGAAACACTGGGAGTTTGGACAGTGAATTGATTCCTGCAGCGAGATTTGTTTGAAGCATCTAATGAGGTAAGTTGGAAGTTACAATTACGTTCATTGATGGAATTTGTGAAATTTTCGTTGAGTTATGGAAATGCCCAATGAAGAAATGTTGGATTTAAGGTTTCATTAATCTCTGTTCAATTGTACAAATTTAAAGCTTTAAATTAAGAAATAGAAATCTGGCCTTAAAATAAATTTAGTTTGTTAATTGGAAGATTTTGATTTGGTTAAAGTTTGAGATTTTGTTAGATTAAAAGTTTGATAACTAAATAAATTGTTTTACTTGAACGGATTGGACGTTCGATGCTAATAGACGAAGTAATAACCGTCGGATGAGATTGGAATACTCTAATAACTTATTGACCATTGGAAGCGGATCGAAGGACATTCGTTCCTACAAAGGACGTTCAAAAGAGTTTTAAAAATTATTATTATTTTTATTAGTACTTTAAGAAAAATTAATTGGGTATCCCTATATGGTGATAGGTTCGTTTGTTAACATGGGATTTGGACCGATTATTTTCCCGTGCGATTAAGCATTTCACGGCTACTGGTAGCCCAACTGAGGTAGGGGTTTTATTTTATGTCCAGTACATCATCGTTTTCCAAACGACTATTTTGAGACGTGTTCTCATATAAAACTATGGGTCCATTTTTGACCATCTATTTTTACGATATTATATTTATTATTTTCGCTGGACATGTTTTATTTCGAGCATCCACTTTATTAACCGTGATATGGTCCTATTTTTATATATTCACATTCGATAGTTCGAGAATGTGTTTTTATTGTTTTAACTAGAATAATGGGGCAGCTGACTGTGCCGTGTCCCTGTGTGCGAAACCCTAAACCTGATCAGGGTAATTTATTTGGCTTTGCGATCCCTGAGTATCGCTTTATTCTATCTGTTCGGAGCCCGTGAGTGACTCCTTTTTCGTTGAGATTGTGTGAGGCCTAGTTTCTGTATATACCACATTATAGTGTATGTTTTCCACATTTTGTCTCACTAATCGATTTTATTCCATTTTAAATAACTGTTTTATTTATAACATGCTCCCTCATTTATTTTATTCTAATTGTTGAATATAAAATGTTACCCCTATTGAGTTTCGTCGACTCACCCCAAACGACATTGTTTTTACTATTCCAGTATTTTATTTCGAGAGTCTCTGTGAGGATAAATCTCTTTATTTAAAAGTTGTAATAATGAATGTATGGATTTCTGCACTTTTATTTTAAACTTATATCATTACTATATCTTGATGTCACTATTGGACCTTTGGTATAGCTAATTTGTTGGGCTCTGGCAAATATTAGAATTGCATAAATACTTCCGCTGCATAAATAACTAATTCAATAAATAAAAGGGTTGGGCGGTTCGGTCCGACTTTCGGGCCGGGTCGCTCCCCTTTTTGTCTCGGGTCCCTCTAGGACGTGACCATCTCTCCTGGCAACTCTCTTCCCAAACCATCGCCTCTAAACTCGTGGGACAGCGACTGTGGAGATTTTGTGAAGCGGTGGCAACACATTTACTGCACTCTAGAATCGAAAGATAGTTATAGCACATGTAGAGTCCATAAACTGAATTGTTATTGCCTCCAATGGAGGATCTATGGAACTTGGTAACAGAAGCAATGGAGGACAGAGAATTCAGCAAGATTTTCAAGTTTTCCTCAAACATAGGACTCGGTTTGGTGTCGGTTGTGTTGGGACAGATCATAAAAGGAGGATCTGCAGAAACAGCTTCCAAAAAGAGAAAATATGCCAAAAGTAGATGCATGCCGTTTAGCTGCAACTGAGAAGAAGCCATTGCTGCAAAATTTCAGTAAACTATCAGATTTTATGTACGTATTTCTGCTATTCAAGCATCGACAGGAATAGTACTGATTCTAGAACCGGAAACTAAGACTTGGGAAGACGTAGAAAAACTTAGCCAGGATATAGAATTATTTTTGGGAGAGTGCTCAAGGATCAATCACAGTATTAATATAGTGCGCAATGCCTTGATCATTGTTTTAAGCTGCAAACTAAATGGTAATGTGATAGTTGATCCATTTAATTGAATATTCTAAAGTTATATTTTGGGAAATTAACAACACAACCCTAAACTGTGTTGGCTACCAAATAAAACATTGAATGATACAAAATGAACGACGCAAATATCATCGTTAACTTGAAGAAAATTACTCGCCTATATCGTTTTAGATAACTAGCAGTTAAAAATAGCTAATACTCATTGAAAAAAATGCAAGAACTCGTGATTTCAGAGACTTTTAGTGGAAAAGAACTAATACCAATAGACAATGGATTTGAAAATATAATGTATAAGTTGATTTTAAAAATTTTTTTTAGTTATATAATGTAAAATGATATATAATGTTTTAGATGTTCGATGATTTAAAATTATTTTACTCTCAATGGAAAATCACAACTTCTCAGTGTTTTTCCACGAAGAAGACAATGAATTTGTTCCTTAACTACAAGAGGGAAATTGTCTTTCCTATGAGAAAAATAATATTTCCTAAGTCATATTTCAATTACTCATTTTTCGATACGGAAAGTCGTCTTTTCTATGGGTAAAATAATATTTCTTCAGTCCTATTGCAAGGACTCACTTTCTGCAGCAGAAAGACATCATTCCGCAAAAGAAAGATGATGTTCCGCAGCGAAAAAAAAATGTTATTTAATGAAAAACTAAACAACAATATTTGCTATGTTCTTTTCTCATGGTTGAGTATTTTATTTATAAATAAAAATTATTTAGTGATTAATTTGTTGTTGATTTCATAATATAATGTACATGGAGAGATAGTTAAAATATATTAAGTAATAAATTAAATAAAAATGAAGTTATTTTTATTAATTTAAAACAACTCATAATTAAAATAACGTTATTTCTTGAATTTTCATGTTTCTAAGTACTCTTGGAATTACTTTTTAAGGAATTAAAAGCATAGATAATATAATTTTAACCGCTATTAAGTATTTGATAGTCAAAATATTATTTATTTTAAAAAAATGATAACACAAGTTTGATAAAGTTAAAGTTTAATTTCATAATAATCTTTATAAAATAAATTTATTTTTCAATTTTATTCTTTAAATTAGATAATTGAGTTTAATCACTCCATTTTTTCGCACTACTTTTATTTCTATCTTAATTTTGATGTATTTTATGTAAATTATTTTTGAGAGGTTACTCTTTATTTTCACTATCTAATTATTTTAACATTATAGATAATAGTAATTATATCATTAAGAAAAAAATAACAAAACAACCAATGAATTATATGATCAATGATAAGTCAATCACTAAACAATTTTCGCTACTAAATAAAACACTCAATTACGAGAAATGACCAAAGCAAATATTATTATTACGTTTTTTGTTAAAAAAATATTTTCTTTCCACTACGAAACATTATTTTTTCACTGTGAAAAGTGAGTTCTTATAATATAATTCAACAAAGATTATTTTTCACTGTGGAAAGTGAGTCATTAGAATAGATCTTAAGGAATGTTATTTTTCTCAGAGGAAATATGACATTCTACAGAGAAATAATTACTTTCCGCAATGGAAATTATTCTTTCCATAGTAGAAAATACTCTTTGTACTTTATTTGCTGAATTTTTTGTCGTTCTTCAGTGTAGCAAACAACGAATTTTCAGACGAATTTTCTCAATGGATCGGAAACATGTCTATCTTAGAGTACATTGATTTTTCAACAAACAGTTAACTGGAAATCTTTCATTCTGATATTAAAATCGATTCCGAATAGCTTAACATTTTTAAAATATGTTTTCCGACAAGTTTGCTTAATGAATTAGAAACATGTTTGGTTTGGAATAAATTAATTTTTCAACAAAAATTAATTGAAAATCTTTCATTTTGATACTAAAATTGATTTTGAACATGTTAATTTAAAATCTTTCATTTTGAATAGTCCTCTCGTTTTTAACGTTTCTTTCAATAGGTTAACGTTAGAGTTGACTGCCTAAATTAGAGTTGAATCTGGGCAGATTTTAAGATACTATTTGAACGATCAAATCTCCTCCAAATCTTGCGATCTTGGTGTCTATAGAAAGCTTAAGATGTGTACTTTAATTTGTAGGAAGACCACGTCTCCATTTAAAATCTTGATCGAGCCTGAATCATCATATCCATTTTGGTGCGCAGAAAACCAAGGCCCAATTTTAATCTTTATGACTTTTGTCTTTCTTGTTGGGCCATTTAGAATAATGACTCCATTCATTCTTGATCTTGTCAATAGACCTTCTATGTTTTACAATTGATCTTGGCTTTTTGTAATGGCTTGGCTCTTCATGAGTTCTTGGATATTTGCATCGTTCATTTTTTATAATTGAGTATTTTATTTTTTAGCAAAAATTATTTAATAATTTAATTATCAATGATTTTATAATTTAGTGATTGTTTTGTTAAAACAAACCACATGCAACTTCCTGCACTATTTGCTAAACTACCCGTCGGAATAATAAACGACAATTCATCAGCAGCTGCTGTTCGTGCACTTTCTCCGGTCAATGCTGGTCTAGTTCTCCCCAGAACGACAACTGGAATTCGCTCTCCCTTTCTTTTTTGAAACAGGGTCATTGAATCCAAGCAAGCAGTCTGCCTGGGCGACATGAAATCAAGTCTTAGAAGATTGGCGGTTTCTTCTGCTGCTTCTTTTCTCTCACTCGAATCATTTTTCCCTGTTAACTCCCATAGACCCATCTCACTAGTGCTGTTCCTGTCGAGGATTGATCAGCGTTGTAGTTTTTCTGCGTCATCCAATGCCAGTGACTCCACAGCCTGCTCTTTTACTTCCGGTATGTTTAGAGTAACTGCCGTGCATTTGTGTCGTTCATTTGTTTGGCGAAATGCCTCTGAAAACAGGTACCATTCCAAGGTTGTTTTTTTGGGTGACATGAACGAGACTATAAAATCAATGATATGTCAACTACTGAATAATTTTTACTAAGAACTTAGACACTAAATTATGACAAATAGACGACGCAAACATTCATGTTACCTGTTATTCTGTAATTTTAATTCTGTTTCAATTTTATGCTAAAATCACAATAATTAAAGTAATTTTACCGCAAAGACAAAGCCAGGAAACTTCAACATGGTTTTCTCATTATCGAAAATAATTTTCTCGTTTTTAGTTTTCTGAGTATTGTGACTCCCCCTTCCACTCAATTTTACTTATCCAATTCTCATCACTATCTTCTCTTTCCTCTTCTTTGTTTATCATCGTCGTCCCGTGGGCGTGTTTATCACTAATGTTTTACTTTTTGCAGTCAAAAGTAATTTTTCCTCAAGTAAAAAGTTATCATTCCACCGTAAAACGTTATCACTCTGCGCGTTATTGTTCTGTCGTTGAACAATTACATTCCGAAGTAGTGCGTACAATAAAGTAGTATTTTAAATGTATTTAATACAAAGGTAATGTTGCATTTATGACGTCACTGAAAGAATCAATCTGGACTCTGGGGTTCATATGAGAATTTTTAAGACTTAAACCGAGCTTGACTGGATGACGATGGAATTGATGAAGTCGTCAACCGGGAACAAAAGTATTAGTTATTTAAATTTAGTGGTACGCACCAATCCGATTGACCAAATCATCAACTTAACAATAAAAAAATGAGTATAATATTGCAAGTGCGGGACCTAAAAATACGACGATCAGCACTTGTTTATTTACTTTTATTAAATAAAAAACACAAAATTAAAATTACAAAATGCATTTGTTAAAGTTAGTAGTTAACAAATGTAAAATAGTATGAGACTGTCTGCACCATCTCGTGTTGCATTATCGTGTCTTGTTCCATATGCTTGTCGGCTCGTGAGAGCTAGCGAGGATGAATGTCACTCTCAGTAATCGAACCTTCATTTAAATGGCCAAGGGATGTGCTTTTGGGATTTGTAGACTCTGTCTTTTCTACTTCGACGCCGGTGCTAGTCATATGAAATGCAGGTGCACTAGGGATGGGGAGGGGGAGAGAGAAGCTGTTGAGCATCAGAACCACGGATGCCATCGTCGGTCTTTGAGCTGGATTTTCTTGAACGCACAGCAATCCGATGCTAATGCATCTCATCATTTCATTTTCTGAACCTGAAGTCAGTATTGGGTCTATCACGTTTGAAGCTCTTCCTTCTCTCCAACTATTCCAAACCTGAAACAATTTCATTTAACCATGAAGTTCTAGAGACGATACTCATTCCAATTTATGTTGACCTGATTATTATTAATGCTTACAAAACTCAAGAGGTCTTCCACTTTTTCTCCATTGCTGAAGCAATTGTTCTTTTGGCCACTAATCATCTCAAGAATTATTACGCCGAAGCTGTAGACATCAGATTTTACTGAAAACTGTCCATGGAGAACATACTCCGGTGACATATAACCACTGTAAAATTCAATACAAGATGACATGATCAAAAGCAATAAAATAATATAATAATTCAAATCAGTTTATTCATTAAGGTGTCTCAAAGTATTTATTTTTTGCTGATTTTAAACATGGAAAAAATCTTATTTTGGAGGTCATAGAATAAACATAACATAAATTTTATGATACTTACTAGGTACCCACTACCCTGTTAGTGTTCCCATGCGTCTCGTCCACCTCAAACAATTTTGCCAACCCAAAATCTGCTATTTTGGCATTCATTTCTGCATCTAACAAGATATTGCTGGCTTTGAGATCACGATGAATAATTCTAAGTCGAGAGTCTTCATGAAGATAAAGTAGTCCTCGAGCAATGCCACCTATGATTCTGAATCTCCTGTCCCAGTCTAAATTTGTTCGTCTTTGTGGATCTATATACTCATACAATATATTAAGAGTAACTAACTTTTCTAGATCCATACACTTCATACAATAAGTACTAACCTTTGGAAAATATATAGTTAACCAATTAAATAAATTTTAAGTAAACAGCAGTGGAAATATAGAGCATACCAAATATAAATTGATCAAGGCTTGCATTGGGCACAAATTCATAAACAAGAAGCCTCTCATTTCCTTCCAAGCTAAATCCTAAGAGCCTCACTAAGTTCCGATGTTGAAGCCTACCAACCAAGAGGACTTCATTTTTAAATTCATGATCTCCTTGGCCCGAGTTCTTGGAAAGCCTCTTCACCGCAATGGTTTCTCCATTAGATAGCCTACCCTGAAATATGCATAAGAAGCTATTAGACAAATTATGAGACTGCTAGCAAAAAATTTGATATTTAATATCCATTCTAAATTATCTTTGCTTTCTTACCTTATAAACGGATCCAAACCCACCTTGTCCAAGCTTGTTTGCAACAGAAAAATCATCTGTTGCTGCCTTAATAACAACAAAGTCAAATTGCAATGTCTCAATTGTGAAAATTCCATCCTCATCCCGATCTCGTTGTCGCAAAGGAAGATCTTGAAACACATTCAAAATGTGTGATAGTCAATTTTAGCCAAAAGCTTAACATATTAAGGAGTATTGAAACGATCAACAAGAAATTTCGTTGTAGAAAATGCTAGAACTTATCATAAACGGTGCGAGGATAGTTTCAAAGATGTTAAGCAAAAATGAGTGATTGGGAAGAATACAAGCATTTACACTGAGTTAAAACTTACTTTCTACTTTCTTCATTATATTTGCACGCTTTCTCTTTCTAAATATTAAAACAATGGAAATGGTGACGATAAGGATCAATGCAGCGACGGAAGTGACCGCTATGATAATGATGGTTCTATCTCTGTTATTTTTTTCTCCTGCAAATTCAACCAAAATCATACAATATGACAGTTTAATAATGTATTGATAATTGGCTGCAAATTAAACACTAAAGTAAGTATTAGTTCAAACAAGTATATGAGTTTTTAATTACAAAACCTTGTCCTTTTGTAACTTTTTCCCCACTTATAATCAATTACACATATTCCAGCATGAGATGAAATGATAGAGAATATTATAGATGATGAAATTGTTGTTTTTAAAATTCACTTATTGTTTTTTTTGTGTATGTGTTTGACTTAGTCAAAATTTGTTGTGACAGTAGGTCTTGGTAGTTTCAGAAAATGGGAGCATGTTTTAATTTCAGGAGTCAGTTTGCATGTAGTTTAAAATTTTTCAATTTATTTTATGTGTAAAAAACCTATAAAGTGGCAGTACTTCGTTCAATAAAAATGTGGTTCTTCTTGCTCCATTTGTCTGTTTTTCTTTCCCGAGGTTAACAGTGGATTGACATTTGTCTGTTTTTCTAGCATTGATTTGTTTTTAAGTTTTTCACTCCGACGAGTATTATTTATAGTCCCATAAAGTTTTGTTCAACTTGTGATTGCAAGTTTGATGGTCACTATAATCCTTAGAGCATGTTCATAAAAAAAATTTTGAAGTCTAAAGAATATTATCAAGTTGTTCAAAATATAGTGATAGAACTAGCAAAGGACATCATCCTCGCTGATGCACAACGAGTAAATTTTGAAGCGCAAAATTTTAAAATTTGAATGTCAAAAATTATTTATTCCAAGTAATTGATCGCTCAATATTAGAGACTATTCTTTGCAAGGATACCTCAAGGAAATTTGGGATTCTATGAAAAAGAAATATCAAGGTTCATCTAGAGTGAAGAGTGCACAAGTTCAAACTTTGAGAAGAGATTTTGAGACTCTACAAATGAAATATGGAGAATCTTTTACAGCTTATTGTGCAAGGACTATAGGGATAGCAAATAAAATGTGATTCCATGGTGAGAAGATGGAAGATATTGCGATTGTTGAAAAAATTCTACGCTGGTTATCACCTAAGTTTGATTATATTGTATGCTCAATTAAAGAATCCAAGGACATTGATGAACTTTCACTTGATAGACTCCAAAGCTCTTTACTTGTCTATGAACAAAAGATGAACAGGAGTTCACCAAGAGAGGAGCAAGCTTTAAAGGCTGTCACCTATACTTCTTCCTCTAAGTTTAGAGGAAGGGGCTGAGGTAGAGACAAAAAATGTAGAAATCGAGGCAACAGAAATGGTAGTCAACATTATAAAGTTTATGATAATCAATTTCAAAGCAAAAGCAAAGGAAAATATCTACAATATGACAAATCTAAGGTAAAGTGTTTAAGATGTCATAAAATGGGTCATTATCATTATGAATGTTATACTAAACTACCTAACAACAAAGAAAAATGAGAAAAATCTAATTTTGCATAAAAACAGGAAGCATAAACTTTATTGATGGCTGTACAGGTTGATGAGGAATATGAATAAGATGTATAGTATGTTGATACATGTTACACTAACCACATGTGTGGAAATAAGTTTTCTTTTTCTAACTTAGATGAAGATTTTTGTTCCACAGTAAGTTTTGGTAATTGTTCTACTATCAATGTCTTGGGAAAATGTGATATTAAAATTAGAACCAAAAATGGTTTTATAGAAACAATTTCCAATGTCTTTTATGTTCCTGATTTGAGAACTAACTTATTAAGTGTTCGTTAATTGCAAGAAAAATGTTATATAATAACCATTGAGAATGGTGTTTGTGAGATATATGATTCTTCTCGATGATCCATTATTGTTGTTCAAACGAGTTCAAATAGGTTTTTTCCTCTAAAGATTGATATTGTCTAACCTTATTTGATGGCTGAAGTCAAAGACTCTTCATGGCTATGACATTTTCGTTATGGTCATTTGAATTTTGACGGACTAAGGATTTTACAACAGAAAAATATGGTGATTGATCTTCCTCAAATTTTTATTCCTTCTCAAGTTTGTTAAGAATGTGTTGTTGGAAAACAACATCGTTCTCAATTATCTCAAGGAAAGTCATGGACAGCCAAAAATACCTTAGAGCTGGTTCATTATGATATTTGTGCACCGATAAAGCTACTATCTAATTGAGGTAAAAGGTACTTAATTACATTTATCGATGACTTTAATAGAAAAACATGAGTTTAATTTTTGTAGGCAAAATCAAAAGCTTTTAGTGCATTTAAAAGCTTCAATACACAAGTTGAAAAATAAACAGAGAAAAGTATCAAAACTTTTCATATGGATCGAGAAGGAGAATATTACTCAATGGAGTTTAAAACCTTTTGTAATGATTAAGGTATACGAAAGGAGCTCACAACTGCTACCACAACAAAACAATGTGTCGGAGAGAAAAAAATATAGCAATTCTTAGCATGGTGAGATGTTTGTTGACTAAAGGAAAAGTTCCAAAATTTTTTTGACCTGAAGTAGTAAATTGGAGCATTCATATATTGAATCGAAACCCTACTTTTTCTGTTAAAAACATGACACTAGTGGAAGCTTGGAGTGAGAGAAAACTAGCAGTATATTATTTTAAAATTTTTGGTTGCATCGCTTATGCATATATACCAGATGAAACAAGAAGGAAGCTAGATGATAAAGGAGACAAATGTGTTTTTTTCAGCACTAGTGAAACCTCCAAAACATATAAATTGTTCAATCCACTCACTGAAAAGATTGTGACAAGTAGAAATATTATTTTTAATGAGTAAAGCTTCTAGAATTGGAAATGGCAGCAGCCCACTCCAATTATTTTTTATGATGAAACTGATATACAGCAATTTATCCAACAACAAGAAATTCCAATAGCTTCTACTCTTGAAAATCCTCAAAATCAAGTTTCAATAGATACTGAAAATTCATCAATAGTAGAAGTTACTGATGTAATAGATAAAACTTGTTTTCATCGTATTCGAAAGAGACCTGAATGGATGACAGATTATTAGGGAATTGGCATTGGCCAAACTAATAATTCAATGACTTACTTTATTTTCTTTGAAGATTGTGATCAAATCTTTTGAAACTGCTTTTAAAGAATCAAAATGGCAAAAGGCGATAGACAATGAAATTGATGTCATGATACTTGGGAGTTATATGTTCTTCCAAAAGGTCACAAAACTATTGGTGTAAAGTGGGTCATCAATGCAAAACTAAAAGAAATAGCGAGGTTGACAAGTACAATGCACGATTAGTGGCTAAGGGATACAAATAAGAGTATGAAGTTGATTATAGTGAAGTTTTTGCTCCAGTTGCAAGACATGACACAATTAGATTGATTATTACATTGGCAACACAAAAATCATAGCCTATTTTTCAATTGAATGTCAAATCAACATTCTTGCATGAAAATTTAAAAGAAAAAGTATTTGTTGATCAACCTCTTGTTTATATTGAAATTGGAAATGAGCATAAAGTTTATATATTGAAAATGCTCTATATTAATTAAAACAAGTTCCATGTGTTTGGTATAGTCCCATTGAAACTTATTTTTTAAAAGAAGATTTTTAAAAAATGTCCATATGAGCACACATTATTTGTTAAGCTTAAAGATGGAGAAAATATGCTCATTGTGTGTTTATATATTGATGATATTATTTACACAGGGAATAATTGTTCTATGTTTGATAAATTTAAAAAATCTATGATGAATGAATTTGAAATGTCTGACCTTGGAATAATACATTATTTTCTTGGCATAGAAGTAATGCAATCTGTTAATGAAATTTTATTTCTCAAAAGAAGTATGTTAAATAAATTTTAGACATGTTCCAAATGAGGGATTGTAATCCTGTAAATACTCCAACAGAGTTTGGTTTGAAGTTACAAAATGATGATAGAGGAACAAAGGTGGACAAGACACTTAATAAGCAAATTCTTAACAGTTTGATGTATTTAACTGCAACAAGACTAGACATTATGCACTATATAAGTCTAATCAGCCGATATATGGAGAATCTGACAAATTTGCATCTATTAGCTGCTAAAAGAATATTATGTCATTTGCAAGGAACTAAAGATTTTGGAATAGTCTACAACAAGGGTAGACAATCAGATTTGATCGGATTTACTAAGAACGATTATGCAGAAGATCAAGACAATAGAATAAGCACATCCGGTTATGTTTTTATGTTTGGTGCAAGGGTTGTTTCGTGGTCATCTAAGAAGCAACAAATTGTTACTTTATCAACCACTGAAGCAGAATTTGTTGTTGCATTTGCTTGTACTTGTCAAGCTAGATGGTTAAAGAGAATTTTTAACTAATTACAGTTCAATCAAAATAGAGTAACTACAATTTTTTGACAACAGCTCAATCATCAAACTTTCAAAAAATTTAGTTTTTCATAGAAAGAGCTAGCATATTGACGTAAAGTATTATTTTTTAAGAGATCTCATCAATAGTGAAACAATTGAACAATTAGTTTCAAGTATTGTTTTAGTAAAGAGCCTTGACATATATTGATTAAACCACTCAAATTTTTTTCTTTTAAAAGGACGAGGAATTTATTAGGTGTTTGTGCTACGGAGGAATCTACCTAAAGAAAATAGCTACGGAGGAATCTACCTAAAGAAAATAACTACACAGTTAAACTAAAGTTTGGTTGTTTTTAAAATTTACTTTTTGTTTTTTTTTATTTTTGTATTTGACTTAATCCAAATTTGTTGTGATAGTAGATCTTGGTCATTTCAGAAAATGTGAGCATGTTTCCTGAGTCAGTTTGGACGTAGTTTAAAATTTTTCATTTTATTTTCTGTCGTACTTCGTTCAATAAAAATGGGTTCTTCTTGCTCCAGTTCTCTGTTTTTCTTTCCTGAGGTTCAAATAAACAAGGCGCAGTTAATGGCTAAAACCGTGTAAACTTACCGACTGGCGGATGCGGTGGTGACAACAACGATGGAGGCGGTGGTGGAAACAACGATTGAGGCGGTGGTGAGGGCGCATCGCTGGAGGGCAGCGGTTCGCTGTAGAAGAGGAAGCTCTCATACCACAGGATACAAACAGACGTAATGATTCGTACTCCGTCCGACCCATTACAACACGAAGGAATATCTTGTATGGCTCGATTCAAGCAATCCTCGCATTCTGGCTGCGAAAAGTCAGGAGCGCACTGAAGAAGCCCGTATATGCTCTGGAACGATGGGGTTTCGATTGTTCCTGTCGCGAACTTGAGAGTAGACGAACCTGACGCAGCTTCATCTCTCAAACTTGCCAATAAGCTACTGAGTGCTTGATTGTATTCATTAACGTCTGGTACGTTTGGTGGACTTCTAAAAGCTCCAACATCATCGTCGCTAATTATGGAGTTGTTTGAATAACGAAGCAGGCAACTCCCGTACAATCCCACCGCCTCAGTTTGGTTCGGACAAGTCTGTAAAATCTTGATAGTGGCGTTATAAACGCAGCTTCGGCATTCGTCGATCGGCTGGTCTCCTCTACAAAGAGCGATGGCGTTCGCTGTGTTAAGGCCGTCTCCGGTGGAGAAATTGTAATAACCATAATCGATGTTGGTGTTGGAAGAAATTGCGGAAAGTACGGTGTCTAGATTAGTCTTGAAAGGGCTGCCGTCGGTGTAGAAACCAGCGTTGTCAAAGCAGCGTGAAAGCACAAAATCCGGTTGGGAAAAAGCGGAATAGACAGAAAGCTTGAAGCATAAAGAAACGAGGAAAAAGGATCTGAAAGTGAGAGATTTCATTATAATTGCCAACGCTTGTTCTTCAGCAAACCTAATCGAAATAGCTGGAAAACGGAGCAAAGAAGCGCCGGAGTGGGTCTTATCGTTCATTCTGGTGCAGCAGTTTGGAAAATTGAACGGCCGGACGAATCTTCTCAACCCATTAAGAAGTAAAAGGAAAACGACAACATAACATTACACTAAATATATATATATATATATATATATATATAACAAGAACAGATCAACGTAGCACACTAAAACTTGTATTCATTTATTCCTTGTTCCATGCCTCCGCAAGTCTATGGTGTCGGTCTTCCTCTGCAATTCCATCCATTTCGATTCTCGGCTGACTTAGTCAATCCGGTTTATATAAATCTATTTTTTCTTTGGCTTCATTCTTAAAGATTTTTTATTAAATTATTTTACGAAATATAATTTTATTAAATCCTTATTTGTACATTGACTTGGTTCGATGAAATGCATGAATATTGGTTCCCATTCCAACATTGATCAAACTCTCCCGAAAAAACATATTACATAACATGAAAAGTTAAAAATAAACTTAGATAATAATGATTAAAATAATTTTTAAGAAAGAATGTTAATAATAATTTTTTTACACAAAATTACATTTTCAAATAAATTCAAGGTTAAAGAGGTCGTAAATAGTACCACTTAAAATTAGATATGACAAACGAGCTGAGCTCAGAAAAATCCTACTCATCAAGTCTGTCGAGTTTAACGAGCCGAGACTAACGAGTTTGTCTAGCATAACAAGTTTTAAAAAAAAAAAAAATTCAACTCGAGCCAGCTCCCGAGCCACGAGCCTAACGAACCAAGGCTAACGAGCCAAATATACATAATAATATTCTTTTATATAACTATATTATTAATTATTTTCAATATTATGCCATTAAAAATTATAAAAAAAATATTTATTATTGTAATATAAAAATATTATACTTAGTCGTCTAATTGAAAAAATATTTTTATCAATATAACAGATAATATGTAATTGAAAAAACTATTTGATTAGACGGATATATATATATATCCTATTAATTGTAAATTTGACACTTGTATCACTATATTATGTGGTCTACATATTAGATATATCACAACTATGTTGGCACCCATCTAATTGTGAATCATGTGCAAAATATAAAAAAAAAATACAAGTTAAAGAAAAAATATCAAAACAAAAATTACAATCTCAAATTTAAATGAAAATCTAGCCTTCAACGTAATTTTTGAATTCTTCTAGTATGTCGTCCTCTCATTGCTGATCTCTTGTCACGGCGACGTTTCAATCCTTCATGCAAATGAGTGTCTCCACAAGTTTTGGTGCAAGTTTTACTCACCGATCATCGTACACACATTTACCTGCACTAAAAGCAAACTCTAATGCTATGGTAAAAACCGGATGTATTAGTAGATCCCATAACATTCTAGAAAAAATAAAAAATGAAGTGAAGTTGCCTCTCCACCAAGTCAAAATATCAAAATTCTCGTTGTGAGAAATTTGACGGCGGGTATCAAGATAAATATTGAGTTTATTTCTTTGTGAACTATAAGAATGAACATCACTATCTATTTAATTCAATATGTCATCAATAAAATCTTGCGGAGCTCCACCACTGGCACCACTACTAAAACTAACATAAATATGTGAAGAATGAATTAAATGAATAACATTATAATATTTAAATTCATAAAAGAATATAAATTAGCAATTTCATTTTTTATTTGAGTACTAGTAATTAAAGAAGAAATATCAAAATTAGAAGAAATTTTATCAACTATTAGACATACTCCTTTTAATTTAAATTTAAGATTTATTATGCATGCAAAGAAAAAAAATTTAGGTATGTCAAGTCAATATTTTTTAAATTTTATTTTCATTTTATCAAGTATATCATAAAATTTACTAATTTGTCTAAATTTTTTCGAAGTACCCTTTAATTTTATAAAACTTGGCAGAACAAGATGAGTAGTGGGATAATAAATTTTCAAACATTCATTTGTTGTTTCAAAAATTGTTTTATAAAATCAAAAAACAAAGTAGCAACGTCATAACTACTATGATCAAGAGTAATATGTTTTCTTTTTTTGTAACGACTCGATTTTTATTTATTTTTAAAATCACGTGAAAATAACTTTTCTTCTTATAAAAACAATAAAAAGATTTTTCTTTCCTAAAACTCCATCATTAAAACTCTTTACTTAAAATCTAATAAAATTATTTTCGTTTACAATTAAATATTCATTATTAAAACGATCATTAGATTCTTTTCTTTACAACCTTTTAGAAAATGTAGTCTTTATAATTAAACAAAACATTTAAGAATATAATTTATTTATTTTACAAAACCTTTTATAAATCATTTTCATTGCATAGTGTCACGGTCCTACTTTTTGAGAGACTTTTTAAGAGGGCCGTGCGGCACTCGTTGTTAGGGGGAACAACGAGTTAGCCTACTGAGTGTGCCAATGGCACCGGTTGCCCACGACGTTAGAACGAGCTTTGGTGTCTAACGAGCGAGCAGTGAGCAATCGAGATTCATCGAAAGCGTCATTGAGTATAAAGAGTATAGTTTGAATGTAAAGAGCTTTATCATTGATTGCTAGCAAATTACATTGGTTCGGAGGGTCTACGTGTAGTCATGGCTCTCCCCCTAAAGAGCATTCTGGACCATCTCTACTATGGCAGGAGTGAACATGCCATAGTGGTGAGGAGTCACTTTCCTAAAATAGAAATAAAAGGAATACAAAGAGATTGCCAAAAATAGAAATAATCTAACTTAACAGCAAGGTCGGCCATGGACAACATGTCTTGGACAAGCCCAGATTGTTACATTCTCCCCCAACTGAGCTGTTGACGTCCTCGTCAACTTGTCTTCAACTCAAACTCTTCAATCTTCTGCGCAGCATCTTCCAAGTCTTCAGCTTTGTCCCAAGTAACTTCATCGTCTCCAAGTCCTGCCCATCTGACCAGATATTCTTTGCGTTGGCGCCTCCCTGTCTTCACACTTCTCTCTGCTAGGATTTCTTCAACCTTGTTTGGACGCTTATACCTGCTGAGGATGATCTCCGGCCTGGTGATGTTGTTCTGCTGCTGATCTTCTTCGTCTGGGTGATACGGCTTTAGATTGCTGACGTGGATGACTGAGTGGATTTTGAGCCATGCTGGTAGATTAACTCTATAAGATGCTCGCCCAATTTTTTCAATGACTTGGACTGGACCTTCGTACTTCCGAATAAGTCGTTTGTCTCTTTGACCTCTAAAACGGAGTTGTTCTGGCATCAACTTTACTAGTACAAGGTCTCCAGCTTTGAATTCCAGCGGCCGTCTTTTCATGTCTGCCCATTTCTTCATGTGTTTAGATGCTCGTTCTAGGTAGGCACGAGCTATCTCTATATTTTGCCGCCACTCCTTCGTGAAGTTGTAAGCTTTTGGGCACTTCCCTGAATATGGATGGTCGAGGGTGTGTGGCATAGTTGGTTGTCTTCCGCAAACCAACTAGAATGGGCTCATCCCCGTAGCGGAGCTTTTCTGGCAATTGAAGCAGAATTGTGCAGCATCGAGCAAACTTGGCCAGTTCTTTTGATTGGTGTTGATGAAGTGCCGTAGATACTCTTCTAGTAAACTGTGTGGCATAGTTGGTTGTCTTCCGCAAACCACTTAGAATGGGCTCATCCCCGTAGCGGAGCTTTTCTGGCAATTGAAGCAGAATTGTGCAGCATCGAGCAAACTTGGCCAGTTCTTTTGATTGGTGTTGATGAAGTGCCGTAGATACTCTTCTAGTAAACTGTTAAAGCATTCCGTCTGACCATCCGTTTGGGGGTGGTAACTGGAAGAGATGTTTAGACTGGATCCCAACAGCTTGAATAGTTCCACCCAAAAAGCACCTGTGAATCTGGTGTCTAGGTCACTGACGATACTTTGGGGTATCCCCCATAATTTCACCACATTCTTGAAGAAAAGTTGTGTTGTCGTCTCTGCAGAGCAGTAATTTGGGTCAGCAATGAAAGTGGCATACTTGGAAAATCGATCGATTATTACTAGGATTGCTTGGAAGTCATTTGAAGGCTGTAGATTGGTGATGAAGTCAAGAGAGATGCTTTCCCACGGCTTCGTTGGTACCGGTAGAGGTTCTAGCAGGCCAGCTACCTCGTCCCTTTCAACTTTGTCTTGTTGACACACCAAGCAGGTCTTGATGTATTGCATCACATCTTCCTTCATCTTTGGCCAAAAATATCCCCTCTTCAAAAGGGCGTAAGTTCTTTGCCACCCAGCGTGACCAGCCCAAAGGGTGTCATGACATTCCCGTAATAAAGAACGGCGCAGCTCATTGCATCTGGGAACATAAAGGCGGTTTCCTTTGGTTAACAACAATCCATCTTCAATCCAAAACTGCCGAGTCTTCCTCTCTTTCACCAGTTGCATGACAACCCGAGCAGCAAGGTCATCCTGCAAGCTGTTTCGGATGGTATCCTTCATGGAGCTGCTGATTGTGCTAGCTTGGAGTTGAGAGAGGTAACAGAGACTCCCGCATTCTATTTTGCGGCTCAGGGCATCTGCTACCCTATTTGAAAGACCTGCCTTGTGTTCGAACTGGAAGTCAAATTTTGAAATAAGCTCGTGCCAACGAGCTTGTTTGGCGGACAATTTTGGTTGGTCGAAGAAGTGGCATATGGAGCTATTGTCCGTCTTCACTTTAAATTTGGAACCCAGCAGATACTGTCGCCATACTCACAAGCAGTGAACTACTGCTAACAATTCCTTTTCCGCAGCAATGTATCTTCTTTCTGCATCTTTCAACTTACGACTTTCGTACGCAATAGGGTGGCCGTTTTGCAGCAAGACCCCTCCTAGTACGTAGTCAGACGCATCTGTTTCTACTTCAAATGGCTGTGTAACATCAGCGAGGGCTAAGACCGGACTCTGCATCATTGTGTCTTTTAAGTTGGTAAAGGCATCTTGACATCCTTGGTTCCACTCCCAAGGCGTACCTTTCTTCAGCAGTTCAGTAAGAGGAGCAGCCCTCTTCGAGAATCCATCAACAAAGCGTCTGTAATAGTTTGCGAGTCCCAAAACGAGCGCAATTCCGTAACAGAAGTGGGGATCTTCCAATCCCAAATGGCTTTCACCTTGTCAAGATCCATGCACAACTGCCCTTGTTCTATGATGTGACCAAGGAATCCAATGCTCTTATGGGCGAATGAGCATTTCTCTCTCTTTATGTACAGCTGGTTCTTCCTTAGTTTTTCGAGGACAAGTCGAAGATGGCTTTTATGTTCTTCCAAGGTCTCACTGTAGACCACAATGTCATCTAAGTAAACCACCACAAACTTGTCGAGAAAATCATTAAAATACTTGGTTCATAAGGGTGCAGAATGTTGCTGGTGCATTTGTTAGTCCAAACGGCATTACCAAGAATTCAAAGGCTCCATAGCGAGTCACGCATGTTGTCTTTTGCTCATCACCTTCAGCAATTCGAACTTGATAATAACCCGATCTTAAGTCAAGTTTGGTGAAGTATTTTGCTTTATACAGCTGGTCAAATAGATCAGTGATGAGTGGAATTGGTTACCTGTTACGTACCGTGACCTTGTTGAGTGCCCGATAATTAATACATAGTCTTAAGCTACCATCCTTTTTCTTCTGAAACAATACAGGTGCTCCGAATGGTGCTTTTGCAGGTCTGATGAATCCAGACGCAAGTAATTCATCAAGTTGTTTCCTTAACTCAACAAGTTCAGGTGGAGCCATTCTGTAGGGTGCCTTTGCAGGAGGTTTAGAATCTGGATTCAGTTCGATCTGATGATTAATGTCCCTGCGCGAAGGTAATATTTTAGGCAAACAGTCTGGCTTGGTGTCTTGGTATTCCTTCAAGACTTTTAAGATCTCTGATGGTATCTCTTCTTTAGTTCCTTCATCTATAATCGAGGGAACCAAGATGTAGGTAGGATCTTGGCGTTTCAGCCCTTTCTTGAATTGCATTGCTGAGATCATCTTTGCACCATTAGCAGCAGGTTGTCGGAGTGTTGCAGGGACCACTGTTGGATTGTTTCCTGTGATTACCAAGCACTTAGCCGAAGGAATGGGAATCACCTTGTGCTCCATCAAGAACTCCATCCCTAGGATGATATCAAAGTCGTCCATCCGTGCAACGACAAAGTCAATTGGTCCTGTCCACGAGTTTAATTTTAGTTGAGTCCTTTTCACTACTCCCACTACTGGCATTGCTTTAGCATTCACAGTTTTCATCTTGCCTGTATTTTCTTCCAACTTTAGGCCTAAACGGCGAGCTTCCTTTTCAGTGATGAAGTTATGTGTAGCCCCGAGTCAATCATAGTACTTTTGGTGGCCCTATTATTGATAACACTTTCTGCATACATGAGGTCTTTATCTGGAGTCTTTTTAAGCTCCTCCATTTGTTGTTGGACTGCCTACAAGAAAGTCATGGTCACAACTTCTGCCACTTCTGCGAGCGCCTCCTCAGAAACTCTTTCAGTTGAGCTGTCACTTTGAATGTACGCTCGTGCAGCTGCTAGAGCTGATTTATGCGGGCACTGGTGAACTCTGTGAGGCCCTTTACACAAGAAGCATGACATTGGCCGCTGCGTATTATTCCCTCTCCATGTTTCTTGGCCTTCCCTCGGGGTTTTCCATGCTTCCTGGTTTTCTTTGGGTGCCCTCCACGTTTCTAGGGCCTCTCTTGAGGCACATGGCTTCCTTTCCGGCGGACCCGTGTTTGGCCTTTGTGGTCTTGAATTATTTACAGTAGGAGGGTTTTTGGAGGACTAGGATTCTCACTAGCATAGTTGAATAACCGTGCTGCCGCTGCAAGCGCGCTTGAGATACTCTGGACTCTTTGTTCGTATAACTTAGTTCTGGCCCATGGTTTGAGTCTCTCAATGAATGTGAAAATTTTTTCCTTCTCAGCCATGTCATGTATGTTCAGCATCAGGCCCGAGAACTGCTTCACATAGTCCAGATCCTACCCGTCTGCTTCAATTCTCGTAATGATCTACGAGCGTTGAACTCAACATTCTCAAGGAAGAACTGGTCTTTCAACTGTTTCTTAAATTCGTCCCAGGTGTCAATAACACATGTGCCATTAGATATGTTATTGTACTTTGACCTCCACCAAAGTTTTGCATCCCCAGTAAGATGCATTGTGGCCAGTGTCACTTTAGACTCATCATTAGTGTTGGTTGCTTTAAAATATTGCTCCATATCAAAGATGAAGTTCTTTACTTCTTTCGCATCCCAAGTCCCACAGAAGGTGTTCGGTTCCGGTATCTTTACCCGACTAGACTCAACTATAGTCGTAGCTTGAGTTTGGTTTTCCATTGCTTTCATGGTGATGTTCAATTTTAGGTTTATCTCGGCAATTTCAACTTTCAGAGATTCGAACATCACTTTGAAGTCTTTTGTTGCATTGGCTATAGTGTTTGCCAATTGAACATGAGCATGGTCTACTTCTTCTACGCGTTCTTGTAGCCCAATCATCGTGTTTGTAGAGCTTTCTCCACTTTCTATTCCCTTTCCCTTCTCTGGTCGGGATTCGAGGTTTTCCATCCGATCCATCAGCTCTTGGATCGGGATAGTGTCTATCCTGCTATGAACAGCAGCAATCTCACAAGGATATTCAGTCATTTCCTTCATTCGTTCCTCTAGGAAACGAACATTATCAGGGATTTCTTGGAGATATGCCATCTCCTCTTCCAGCGCGACAAGCCTTTCTAGCTGGTCCATCGACGAGTTCGCCTTCTCTGACGAAGTCTTTCTCGGCATGACTTTTCTTGCAACTTGAGCTAACCTGGCTCTAATACCAACTGTCACGGTCCTACTTTTTGAGAGACTTTTTAAGAGGGCCGTGCGACACTCGTTGTTAGGGGGAACAACGAGTTAGCCTACTGAGTGTGCAAACGTCACCGGTTGCCCACGACGTTAGAACGAGCTTTGGTGTCTAATGAGCGAGCGAGATTCATCGAAAGCGTCATTGAGTATAAAGAGTATAGTTTGAATGTAAAGAGCTTTATCATTGATTGCTAGCAAATTACATTGGTTCGGGGGGTCTACGTGCAGTCATGCCTCTCCCCCTAAAGAGCATTCTGGACCATCTCCACTATGGCAGAAGTGAACATGCCATAGTGGTGAGAAGTCACTTTCTTAAAATAGAAATAAAAGGAATACAAAGAGATTGCCAAAAATAGAAATAATCTAACTTAACAGCAAGGGCGACCATGGATAACATGTCTTGGACAAGCCAGATTGTTACACCTAGCCAGCCAAATTCTTTATCAACAGCTATGTAATCTGTTCTCATACGTATACCTACATCAACAAGACTTAAACTAATGAGTCTAATGCTCAGTAAGTGATATGAAATAAAACGTAAACATGCTATGCATCTTTGAAATCTGTTTTCGTTTTCTATTGTTGTTTCTCTTTTTCTTTATCTTTTCGTTTCTCTTTTTCTTTTTCTTTCCGTTTTCTGTTTTCATGCACATCAATACACCCGATTCCGACATCAATCGACGAACCATTATGTGATAAAGGGTAGACGTTGATCGAATTGCATGTCAGCTACTATGTACATCAATACACAATGACCCCACACATTCGATATAATGGCTCTGGCATCGATTGAAAGCTCTGCTAGCAGTTGAATGCATCAACGCACAACAATCAGCTCTGACATCAATCATACAATATAACATAACATTACACTAAAACGACAATATAACATTACACTAAAACTTGTATTCATTTATTTTATTCCTTGTTCCATGCCTCCGCTAGTCTATGGAGTCGTTCTTGCTCTGCAACTCCATCCATTTCGATTCTCGGCTGATTTAGTCAATCAGGTGTATATAAATCTAATTTTTCTTTGGCTTCATTCTTATTAAATTATTTTATGAAATATTATTTTATTAAATCATTTTCCACTTTTTTTAATTCATTATTTGAACATTGACTTAGTTCGATGAAATGCATGGATATTGGTTCCCATACAAACATAAACTGTTAAAAGAAAAAATATGGACAATATGGATAGTTGAAAATAAATATGGATAGTATTGATTATAATAATTCCTATGAAAGAATGTTCTTGGCAATTTTATTAGATAGAATTACCTTTTTAAATAAGTTTTTGAGAAAAGTTGGAAGAATCACAAAAGGTACCATTTAAAATACAGTCTCCTTAGATAGAACTTACTTACATTGAACAATTACACTACTAACTCATACAAAAAGTGATAGTAAATGTGATTAAAAAATATTAAGAATATTTTTTTCCCGCACTGTTATAATTTTACAGTCAAGAAGTAAGAGAAATAATAGCGAAAATAAACACTGAAAATATTTACGTGAAAACCCAAATATTAAAAAAAAACACGGGACTGAGTCCAGAAAAATCTCACTTTGAAAAATAGAATTTACAATATTGTTCTAAAAATTGAATATTCTAGAAAATAGTTATTAAAAGAAAAATTTTCACTCTTAAATTTCACAATATCCACAAAAACATAGTACCTATTTCTCTCTCACTTTTGTTTTTCTCCCTCAAACATTATGGTTAGCTATTTTGTTTTTGGATGAAGGAGGTTGAGAAACTCTCCCATTTATAGGGAGAGTTCTAAGTGACAAATTGAGGGAATGAATTTTGGCTTCCTTCTTTCCTCATTCCGCCTTCCTTCTTTCCTCATTCTTCTCAAATTAATGAGGTGTCGTCGGCATCACGAAGAGGGCACCTAACCCACACAAACCATGAATAAATTCTCCAAGAATCTAACACGAATAGGACACCAATTTTACGTAGAAATTTCCGACGGACGAGCATTGTGGGTACAAGAAAAACACCAATTTTACAGTTTTGAAACTATTAATAAGGATCATCTTCGGTGTACATCAGAAATTGTTATATCATTTATGGAGGCATTGGTGGCGACTTCATCTTCTTCGCGAGGACTGTAGCTTCCCACCAGCAAGGCTGGTCTTCCTGGTTGCGCAAGCACCATTCCTTCACTACTGAGCATCATAAGTACAGAGGACATGGTTGGCCTCTCATTCGGATCTTCTTGAACGCACAGCAACCCGATATGAATGTACCTACCCACTTCATCTCTGCTGCACCGACCAGCCGAAGGGTCGATCAGATCAGTCCATCTGCTGTCGTTCCACATTCGCCATACCTGCATCATCCACTCTAGTGTAAGACAAGGATTTTATGCATCTTTTAGGGACACGCAGAAGACAGAAACTATAATCGACCGAGAAAGTATACTTACATATGCTTGTAGACTAGAAGCTATTTTGGTCCGATGAAATCCGGTGCTCTTATGTCCGGTTATGGTCTCCAACGTGAGTATTCCGAAGCTAAAAACATCGGATTTTATCGAGTATAATCCTTCCATAGCATATTCCGGAGCCATATACCCACTGCCAAGTGAAATTCGAGAAAATTTAAGGTTGTCGAATGCTTGAAGTTTCAATTCTACTGTAAAAACAAACTAGTAAACTCACTAAGTGCCAACAACGGTTGCCGTATTTGCTTCTGCCTCACTCCCTGCGAAGATCCTGGCCATTCCAAAATCTGAGATTTTTGGGTTCATGTCTTGATCCAACAACACATTGCTGGCCTTCAAGTCTCTATGAATGATTTTCAGCCGAGAGTCTTCGTGAAGGTAGAGGACTCCGCGGGCGATCCCTTGAATAATGTTCAGACGCGTGCTCCAGTCAAGTTTCGCTCGTTTTAGCGAATCTAAATACGAAAAAATTAAGGTTTCAAATTTCAATCATTTGCTGTCGGGTGAAGAGATTCAGATTCAGTTTATGATCAAAGCTGAAAAATTTTTGAAAAATAAAAAGAAATAATGACCGAAGAGAAAGACGTCCAGGCTGCTGTTGGGCATGTATTCATAGACTAGCAGCTTCTCATCTCCATACGCACAGAAGCCCAAAAGTCTCACCAGATTCTTGTGTTGAAGTTTGATTATCAGCAACACTTCATTTATGAACTCCCCTGCGCCCTGCGCAGAACAATTTGATAGCCTCTTGACGGCAACTTCCTTCCCATCATTTAGTCTACCCTGTCAAAATACCAGTTCAGACTCTTCAGAGTTTCCACAATGCAAACTGCTAAAAGATTAGGACTTTCAGGCTTGTAGAGCCCTTTAACGTTGCGCCTTGTACGACCTTGTATACAGGGCCAAATCCGCCTTCTCCGAGCTTGTTTGACTCGGAGAAATTATCAGTTGCAGCAGATATGGATGCAAAGTCGATATAAGGAAACTCCTGGTCTTTTGATTTATATATTCCCTCGAGTTTTCTAATCTGAATTTCTGTCAGAGTTGGATCGTCGATCCTTCCAAGGATTCGATCCTTCCCTGATTGTAAACAAAAAACATGAATAACAAACAAGATTGCAGAATTCAATAACATTATTGATATAAATCACTTTTTACTTCTCTCTCTGATTGCAATAACATAGGCAGAAAAACCCAGGAGCAGCACAGCCAAACACGCTGAAATAGCTGAAATAATAACAATCCTCCATAGTTTCCCCGAGGGACCTGCAGGCGACAGATAAAAACGATGTCTTGATCGATCAGTAGATCAGCAAAAACGATCTTGTTTGAGATGTAATTTGGGTCTAAAAACACTTACTTCCAGGAGGAGTAGAGTTGTTGATGGTGTTGGGTGTAGCTCCATAAAAAGAGTACAACTCATACCTCAAATAGCAACTTGGGCTGAGAATTCTAGCACCAATTGAGCTATTGCAGCATTCTAAGACGTCGGCCGTGGCCCTCTGCAGGCATTTCTCACAGCTTTCAGCAGACAAGTCTGTCGTACATTGAACTAAACTGTATAAAGTCTTATCCAAGAAGGGTGTTTCTCCCGTCGCATACATGTTCAAGGAGACATTAAAAGCGGCCTGCTCAGTCAGATTACTCAGCATTCCTCTCACTTTCTCGTTGAAAAGCTGAGGTTGGGAGACGCTCTCATTGTTGTCCGCTTTTATGTTGCTCGAAACATTCAATCGGCCGAAGAACTCTCCATTCGAGTATCTCGCCTGGCAACTCTCTTCCCAAACCATCGCCTCTAAACTCGTGGGACAGCGACTGTGGAGATCTTGTGAAGCGGTGGCAATACATTTACTGCAATCTAGAATCGAAAGATAGTTATAGCACATGTAGAGTCCATAAACTGAATTGTTATTGCCTCCAATGGAGGATCTATGGAACTTGGTAACAGAAGCAATGGAGGACAGAGAATTCAGCAAGATTTGCAAGTTTTCCTCAAACATAGGACTCGGTTTGGTGTCGGTTGTGTTGGGACAGATCATAAAAGGAGGATCTGCAGAAACAGCTTCCAAAAAGAGAAAATATGCAAAAAGTAGATGCATGCCGTTTAGCTGCAACTGAGAAGAAGCCATTGCTGCAAAATTTCAGTAAACTATCAGATTTTATGTACGTATTTCTGCTATTCAAGCATCGACAGGAATAGTACTGATTCTAGAACCGGAAACTAAGACTTGGGAAGACGTAGAAAAACTTAGCCAGGATATAGAATTATTTTTGGGAGAGTGCTTAAGGATCAATCACAGTATTAATATAGTGCGTAATGCCTTGATCATTGTTTTAAGATGCAAACTAAATGGTAATGTGATAGTTGGTCCCCATTTACCACCAGTAGAAGCACTCTCCATTTTGCAAGGTTTTAAGATCTCATTTTTTCTTGGTGGTGTTGCAAGAACTTTCCCTATAAATAAATTACTCAAAAGAATATTTTAAATTTTACTTTTTATAGTGAGATCTTTTGTGATCTTAATTCTTGTAATATTTTTTTTCTGATTTGGGTTAGTGGTGGGCAAGAACTGATCAGAACATAGAACTGACCCGGAACCGAAGCTCGGTTCTGGTTCGATTCCAGTTCTTGGTTCCTACATTCATTAATAGTTCGGATTTCGATTTTTTATTTTATTTGTAGTTCGGTTCTCGGTTCTATACACCAAGAACCGAGAGAAACGAAATATTTTTAAAATAAAATGGAACAGGTCCTAGCAGCTGCGAATCTGGAGAGGCGAGAAGAGGAATCGGCGAACCTACGAAATCGTTGCACCTCAGTTGATTCCAAGCATACGAGGAGAGAAGACGAGAAGACGAAGCTTCAAACCAGCAGCTGTGAACCTGGAACCAAGAGGCGCGAAGGCGAATCCACGAAGACGAACTAGCGATTTAGGGCTTGCTCCCCTGATTCCGATGGTACGTCTGGTTAAAAATTGTTGCTTCTGCATTTAGGGTTTGCGATTTTGACCGAGACTTTGATTTAAGAGTTCATTTGTTTTTTATTTCTGCTTCGATTTAGGGTTTGTAGATTGTTTATCTTCTGTTTTTGAGTTCATCAGGCAGTAGATTGTTTATCTTCTGTTTTTGAGTTCATTAAGATGGACGAAAGTTTGATTGCATTTTTCAATTGCTAATGCCTTGTCTTGCATAGAAATAGGCCATGGTGTTTTTGTCTTCTTTTTTAAAGTCTGTCTACTTTTTTGTAGTAGTGAATAATCAGATTTTTATCTAGATTTGATGTTCATTGAATGCTGGAAGAATTTGCATTTCAAGTTGGGAACCGGAACAGAGTCTCCGTTCCGGATCCTGTTCCATGTGGTTTCGGTTCTAGTTCCTTACTCTCAGAACCAAGAACCGAATGGTCGTTTCCAAAAGGTTCGAAACCTGAACTAAGAATCAATTTGCCCACCCCTAATTTGGATTTCTATATAAAAATTCTCGATATTTATTTTTGCTATTATTTTTCTTACTTTTTGACTGTTAAATTTTAACATGTGCGAAAAAAGATTCTTGATATTTTTTAATTACATCTGTTATTATTGTTCATACTGCTAAGTAATTTTTGTTAACAAATAAAATACTAAATCATTAAATAATTTTTGTTAACAAATAAAATACTAAATTGTAAAAAATAGACAACGTCGTCATTGACTTGAGAGAAATTATTAGACCATATCGTTTTAAAGAACTAACAGTGGGAAAGAACTAATATCCAGGGAAAAAATTGTAAGAACTCGTGATTTTAGAGATTTTCAGTGGAAAAGAGTTAATACTCAGACAATGGTGAAAAATACTGTATAAGTTGATTTTAATTTTTTTTAGTTTTATAATTTAAAAAAATTTGTAAAATAATATATAATGTTTTAGATGTTAGATGATTTAAAATTATTTTACTGTCCATGAAAAATCACAACTTGTCAGTGTTTTTTCACAAAGAAGACAATGAATTTGTTCATTATCTGCAGAGGAAAATCATATTTCTTCTGAGTAAAGTAATATTTCTTAAGTTTTATTTTAATGACTCATTTTTCACTGTGGAAAGTCGTCTTTCCTATAAGAAAAATAATTTTTCTTGAGTCTTATTTCAAGGACTCACTTTCTGCAGCGGAAAGATGACATTTATCAGAGAAAAGATGACGTTCTGCAGTAGAAAAAAAAATGTTATTTAACGAAAAATATGACAATAATGTTTGTTCTGTTCTTTTCTCATAGTTGAGTATTTTATTTGTTAGCAAAAATTATTTAATAGTTAATTTATCTTTGATTTCATAGTACAATAGTTGTTTTGCTAATTTCCGTTACATTTTCATAATATAGTTCATCCAAATTTATGAATCACAATGTAAGAGATAATTACACTTTAGAAAATTGTAGGAGAAGTATTTAGTCAAACTAGTCAATTAGAAAATTCTCCTCAAAATAATAGAGTGGAATATATATATGTAATAATTATATTCATAGGCTACCTATGTTTAGGCAGGCCAAAAAATTAAATAACTTGGTCAAAGGATTATCTTCCTAATATCTCTTAATATAATGTACATGGAGACAGTATAGTTCACTAATTACATTTATTTAAGTTTAAATATCAAAAGGTCAAATTTAAGAAAGAGATAGTTAAAATATATTAAGTAATAAATTAAATAAAAATTAAGTAATTTTTATTAATTAAAAACAACCAATTGATTGTTTAGCTAAGATAACATTAGTATTTATGAAATATTAATTAAATAACGACATTAGTTTAATCTTCAATTTTTTTTAAGAAAATCGAGCATAAAGACTCTGATTGCCCTTTACCAGTTTTAATAATAAACTTTGGGAAATATAATTGAAAGTAACCCTATAGTTTTGAGGAAATATCATCGATAATTTAAAAAGGGATCCATTCAACTAATTGAATTGTCCATCTCGTATTCTATACTAGCTAAACTTCATAACCATAATACAATAATACTTGGTGATGTCAAAGGTGGATTTGCTTGAATTTTCATGTTTTCACGAGTTCGGAATTACTTTTTAAAGAATTAAAAGCACGGATAATATAATTATAACCGTAATTAAGTATTTGATAGTCAAAATATTATCTATTTTTTTTAAAAAAATATAACACAAGTTTGATAAAGTTAAAGTTTAATTTCATAATAATCTTTATAAAATAAATTTATTTTTCAATTTTATTCTTTAAATTAGCTAATTGAGTTTAATCACTCACTTTTTTTCATACTACTTTTATTTCAATCTTAATTTTGATGTATTTTCATTTAAATTATTTTTGAGAGGTTATTTATCAAATAACTCTTTTTTCACATCTAATTATTTCAACATTATCGATAATAGTTATTATATTATTAAAAAAAATTAACAAAACAACCAATCAATTATAGGATCAATGATAAGTCAACTACTAAATAAATTTCGCTAATAAATAAAACAATCAACACTCAACTATAAGAAATGACGAGTGCAAATATCATTATCACATTTTCCGTTAAAAAATATTTTTTTTCTTTTACCAAACGTTGTATTTCCGCTATGGAAAGTGAGTCTTTATAATAGAATTCATGAAAGATTACTTTTCGCTGCAGAAAGTGAGTCATTGAAATAAACCTTAAGAAATGTTATTTTTCTCAAAAAAAATACCTTTTGCAGAGGAAAAATTACTTTATGCAATGGAAATTATTCATTCCATAGTGGAAAATACTATTTGTGTTTTATTTGCTTAATTATTTGTCGTTCTTTAGTGTAGCAAACAACGAATTTTTTGGCGAATTTCCTCAATGGATCGAAAATATGTCTAGCCTAGAGTACATTGATTTTATAACAATCAGTTAACTGGAAATATTCCATTCTGATACCAAAATCATTTTCGAACAACTTAACGTATTTAAAATATGTTTTCCGACGAGTTTCTTTAATGAATTGAAAACATGCTTAACTTGGAGTAAATTAATTTTTTAACAAACAATTAACTGAAAATCTTCTATTTTGATATCAAATTCGATTTTGAACAAGTTAGCTGATAATCTTCAATTTAAAAAAGTCTTCTCACTTTTAACATTTTTTTCAACATGTTAACGATGATATTACATCATTTTTCATAGTTGAGTGTTTTATTTGTTAGCAAAAATTATTTAGTGTTTGACTTATTATTTATCTCATAGTTTAATGGTTATTTTGTTAAGTTCAAAAAAAAAACACCAAACCTAGTTCTAGGCTATTATGTCCTTTGGTTTTAGAACAAACGACATGCAACTTCACTGAGTTTAAATTCAGTGTAAATGTTATAAGTTCTAACATTTTCTATAACTGAGTTTCTTGTTAATCGTTTCTATGCTCTTGAATATGTTGAGATTTTGGCTAAAACTGACCAATACACACATTTTGAATGTGTTTCAAGGTCTTCCTTTGCATGAACAAGATCGAGACGAGGATGAAATTTTCACAACTGAGATGCTGCAATTTGACTTTGATGTCATTAAGGTAGCAACAAATGATTTTTCTGTTGCAAACAAGCTTGGACAAAGTGGGTTTGGACATCTTTATAAGGTAAGAAATCAGAGATAATCGAGAAGGGATACTAAATAACAAACTTTTTGCTACCAATCTCATAATTTGTCTAATAGCTTCTGTGGTGTTCGCGTGATTAACAATCTAACAGCGATAAACTAAGAATCAAAGAAAACAAGAATCAACACAGACGTTTGGAAGAGGAGATTAAATGAGAAGAAAGGGGAAAAAGGGGATGCTGGAATTGCTTTTGATGTGTATGAATCTTCAGAAGTGTTAGTTGCATCTATGTCCGACTCAAATGAAGCTTGGGTGCTTGATTCAGGATGCTCATTCCATATGACACCTAAAAGAGAGTGGCTGCATGGATTCTGTAAATCCAACGGAGGTCAGGTGCTCTTAGGGAATAATCAAGCCTGCCAAGTAGAAGGTGAAGGATATTTGCAAATTCTGATGCATGATGGGTACATCAGAGCTATAAACAATGTTCGGTTTGTTCCAAATCTAAAAAGGAACCTATTATCCATAGGCATGTTGGACAAGTCTGGATGTAGTGTCCGCATTGAAAATGGTTCAATGAAAATCCAGAAAGGTATTCTCACTATGATGAAGGGCCACCTACAGAACGGGTTGTATGTTCTTCAAGGTAAAACAGTGAGTGGAGAATCATCAAATGTTTCTCAACCAAATCAAAGTGACACTGAATTATGGCACCACCGATTGGGACATGTCAGTAGCAGAGGTCTCCAGGAACTACACAAGGAAAAGGTGCTACCTGGATATACCTTTACAGATTTAAAATTTTGTGAGATTTGCATCCTTGCAAAGAGCAGTAGAGTAAAATTCAATAGATCAGTTCATAAGACACAAGAGGTACTGGAATACATCCACTCGGATGTATGGGGACCTGAGAAAGTTGCCTCCAAAGGTGGTGCCCATTACTTCATGACTATAATTGATGATTTCACAAGAAGAGTTTGGGTGTACAGTCTAAAATTAAAAGATCAAGTTTTTGATACATTCAAACTGTGGAAAATCATGATAGAACACCAGACGGGTAAGAAAGTGAAGAAATTAAGAACGGATAATGGTATGGAATACTGCTCAAAACGTTTTGATGTTTTCTGTCAATCTGAAGGCATTGTAAGACACCGCACGGTCAGTTACACTCCACAGCAGAATGGCCTCGCAGAGAGAATGAATTGAACCATACTCGAAAGAGTAAGAGGCATGCTTCTTACAGCCGGGATGCCTCAAACTTTTTGGGCAGAAGCTGTAAAGACTGCCTGCTATCTGATTAATCTTTGTCCATCTTCTGCACTGGAGTTTAAAACACCTTTCTAGGTGTGGCATAACTATTCTGCAGATTATAGTATCTTGCGAACGTTTGGGTGTGCAGCATATGCACACTGCAAACAAGACAAATTGCAGCCGAGGTCTAAGAGATGCATTTTCCTTGGATATCCAGAAGGTGTAAAAGGATATAGACTGTGGTGTATTGAACCGAGACAACAAAAAATCATCATTAGTTGAGATGTTGTGTTTAATGAAAATTTGTTTCCTTTGAAATCTGTTGAAAGTAAAACCAATGAAGAGAAGGCTGCCCAGAAACCTATTACAAATCTTGAGGTGGAGCTGGATCAAGACACAGACCATGACTCATCTCATGAAACACAACCTGTGGAAAATGACAGACAACCAGACGAGGAAGAACAATCTGGTGAA
>CM039481.1:3507626-3565610 GCA_022433065.1 Begonia loranthoides
TGGAGACTGATCCATCTCATATCATATGGACTACAGCTAATGTTTCGGATTGGGATCAGTATTACAGAGATCTTAGGACATTGTTGGAGGATTTGAAAGGTGAAGCTGCGGCTGGTAGCTCTCTGTTAAAATATGCGGCAAGAAGTGCCTCGACGTCGAATTTCAGAACTATCTATGCTCTTCTACAGTGTACGCCTGATTTGTCAGAGGATGACTGCGACATTTGCTTGACCACCTCGATTAGAAGAATTCCATCTTGTTGTTCTGGGAGTGTCATAGTGGGTTCACCTAGTTGTTATTTGAGATATGACGAGTCTCGGTTCTATGAGCTTTCGTTGCCGCAATCGCCGCCGCCTCTACTTTTCCCTCCGACTCCGGCAAGAATAGGCGATGAAGGTAAACTGTTGTGAAAGCAACGACTGAAATTTACTGAATTTCTTTTAAAGCTTGCCGACTGCCATACGTTCTTTTTAGTACTTGCAGGAAAGGAGAATGATACTTCTCGAACCGTCATCGTCGTTGTTGTGCCTATTGTTGGTGTGTTGGTTGTAATTTCTTTGATTTGTATCTTCGTCTGTTTTAGAAGAAAGAGAAGCGCTGAAAGTAAGTTCAAATTCTTCAAGTCTCCTCAAATTCTTCCTCCATAACTATACTTTAGTTGTAGTTTATCTACTCCTAATTTTCATTAATCAGATGGCTAAGAGCCTGTGTTCTTATGTGTAATTAGTGTCTTGTGAAGAGGCTGGTGATGTAAGGACGGAAGCGTCCTTACAATTTGACTTTGAAACCATTAGAGACGCCACTGATAATTTCTCCGATGAAAATAAGCTTGGACAGGGTGGATTTGGAGCTGTTTACAAGGTAATGGAGGATTTCTGGTTCAAGATTAATAACCCTTTACTTTGCCAAATGCAGAATTTCCTTTGCCGTTGCTACTTCTTACTGGATCGTGTTTGTACAGGGGAAGCTTTCAGATGGACAGGTCGTTGCAGTGAAAAGGCTATCTGGAAATTCTGCACAAGGAGATGTGGAGTTCCGGAATGAAGTCCTGCTAGTTGCTAAGCTACACCATAGGAATTTAGTAAGGCTTCTTGGATTCTGTTTGGAGAGAAATGAAAGGCTTCTCGTCTATGAATTTGTTCTCAACACTAGCCTTGATCGTTTCATCTTTGGTATGCCTTCCTTTTTCACTGTGTCTGAGTTTCCCAGCTCATAATCAATCACCTTCTAATTGGCCTAAAAAAATTTGTGTTCTTGGTTTGATTCAGATCCAGTCAAACGCCACAATTTACGATGGGAAAATCGGTACGAAATCATTTCAGGGATAGCTCGTGGACTCCTTTATCTCCACGAAGACTCCCAACTTAGAATTATTCATCGTGATCTAAAAGCTAGTAATGTGCTGCTCGATGCAAATCTCAAACCGAAAATTTCAGATTTTGGCCTGGCAAAGTTGTTTGAACCAGATCAAACTGAAGGCAACACATCCAAGATTGCAGGAACATAGTAAGTTTTAGACACGACACTTGAATTTATTCTAGTTATAAGATTCGTCATGTAATTCTAACTTAAACTTAAACAAAATGCGCTGACCTCTTTTGAAAATAACTATTTCTTTTTTTTGTATTCGTATTTAGCGGATATATGGCTCCGGAGTATGTGCAACAGGGGCAATTTTCAGTCAAATCAGATGTATATAGTTTTGGTGTTTTAGTTTTGGAAATTGTGAGTGGCCGAAGTCAGAATAATATAATATCCCAAAATGGGGAGAGCACAGAACATCTTCTGAGCTATGTAAGTATTGACGCCAAAATCATGAACTCTTAAGAAAAACATCCATACTAACTAAGATTGTTGGGGTGAAAATTTTTGCAGGCATGGAGAAATTGGAAGGAAGGGAAAGTCTCAAATATTATAGACCCTATATTGGAAAGAGGTTGGCAAGATCAAATGATGAGATGCATTCATATAGGATTGGTTTGTGTTCAAGAAAGAGCAGTCAGCAGGCCAACCATGGCTTCTGTTGTTCTCATGCTGAAAAGCTCCTCGCTCACCCTCGCAATCCCGTCACGACCAGCATTTTTACTGCAAAGCGACATTGAACCAAGTGCATCATCAGATCATTCGCGTTTTATACCATCTGGTAAACGGGTTGACGTTGAACCATCAGCAAACGAGACTTCATTCAGTGATCTATATCCTCGATAGTGCTATATGGTTTAACTACAATTACAAGTATTAGAGTTCAATATTCTCGATTCGTTTTGGGATGGGATGAAAAGCCTGCATTAGATCTTTCATGTGGATTTTGTGTCAAGGTAATTATTAAAGAGTTCGGTGTTACCAAAATCTAAAATGGATGATTTTTCCTTAGTAAATAGTTCTATAGAATATTTGATTTGTAGAAGAATATTGTAAATTCTATTTTTCATAGTGAGATATTTATGAACTTATTTCTCATGATTTTTTCTTGATTTGAATTTTTACGTAAAAATTCTCGATACCTATTTTTGTTGTTGTATCTCTTACTTGTTAATCATTATATTTTTATAAATGTGGAAAAATATATTTGACATTTTTATATTGTATCTGTTATTATTTTTTGGACTGTTTAATTATACTGTCTAAATAAGTTTTGTCCAAAGCCATTAAATTTTTTAAAAATTTACTTGAAAAAGTAACTGTACGAACGAGATTGTTAAGAATAATTTAAAAATAAACCTTTTAATGAGTATAGAAGATAAGTCTGATCCTTCAAATTTCTAAACTGTTGCCCAGAAATCAGGATAAGAACTAAGTATTGGCAATAATAATGGAATCTCTCTATTTCAGATTGTTTTTCCTCGTTTCTTTATCCATCAAACTCTCTGTCTATTTCGCTTTTTCCCAACCGAATTTTGTGCTTTCAAGCTGCAATGGGAACGCTGGTTTCTACACCGACGACAGCCCCTTCAAGACTAATCTCAACAAACTACTTTCCACTATTTCTTCCAACACCAACATCGGCTATAGTTATTACAATTTCTCCACCAGAGACGGCCTTAACAGAGCGAACTCCATCGCTCTTTGTAGTGGAGACCAGCCCATCGACGAATGCCGAAGCTGTGTTTATAACGCTGTTAGATTATTTTAATAATTTATTAAAGTGTTATATGTTAATTAAATTGTTATATGTTAATTAATTACATTAACTTAATATTAATGTGCTTAATGTGATGGTTGTAAAGTTGTATTCTTCATTAGTGAGAAAACAATTTATAGAAAACACTCTCTAACAACAAAATAAATTACAGCAACTATATTTTGGTTTTCTATATCATCCTAGAAACAATTAAAGGAAAGGAATTAAGGTGAGAAACATTTGATATCATCAACCGTTGAGAATCGAATGCGAAACGGAAAAAGAAAACTGCAGAAGCATGGACACCAAGATTTACGTGGAAAACCCTTACGGGAAAAAATCATGAGCAGAGGAGAAATCACTAAGTTGGAAATCAAGGTACAATGAGTTTTGCGACTCAAGTATCAATATATAGAGAAAATAAATAACCCTAATATTGGATATAGACCCAACCCGGCCCAACTAAAATTCGGGTCACTCCGAACTCTAACATCAAGAAATCAAGAAATGCTTTTATCATGGATCAAAGTTAGTATTCAAATGATTTCTTATTCGTAATTAGAGCAATTGAAATAGTTGAATGAACAACGTTAAATATAGGACGAAAGAATTGATATAATAAGATTTATCTTTTAATTGATATCAGAGCACAGTTTTAAATGTATTGATTTACCATATATATTGAATAGGTTTCGTTTGAAATGAATTGTTGTATGCATGACAAAAAAGTTAGGCTTCGTGAATAGTGTTACGCATGACGAGAATTGATCGCTTATTGTGTTGATCGGTTACTCGAAATATTCCGACGAAATTCTGGCAAACGGAGAAAATCTGTGTAGAAGCGTTTCGATCGAATGTCGGTCGATTTGTGGTCGAGCAACTCGACCGCATTACATGACAGATTACAATGTGTAATTTTTGACCGATTTGCAGTCGCATAGAGGTTGCCTCTGCAGTTGAGAAATTCAACTGAATTACATGCAAATTCGACTTTGTAATTTTTGACCGATTTGCAGTTGCAGAGCGGTCGAGTCCGAGGTCGAGAAACTCTCACCATACCATTTGTTATAATTTCTAGTATTGCCTACAACTGAATTTCTAGGTTATTGTTGTAATACTCGTGAATATGTTGAGATTTTGGCTAAAACTGACCAACACATAACACATTTTGAATGCGATTCAAGGTCTTCCTTTGCTAGAAGGAGATCGAGACGAGGATGGAATTTTAACAAATGAGACGCTGCAATTTGACTTTGCTGTTATTAAGGCAGCAACAAATAATTTTTCTATTGCAAACAAGCTTGGACAAGATGGGTTTGGATCCGTTTATAAGGTAAGAAAGGAGAGATAATCTAGAAGGGATAATAAATAACAAAATTTTTGCTAATTGTCTCATAAATTGTCTAATAGCTTCTTATCCATATTCCAAGGTAAGCTATCTAATGGAGAAACCATAGCTGTGAAGAGGCTTTCCAAGAACTCAAGTCAAGGAGACCTTGAATTTAAAAATGAAGTCCTCTTGGTCAGTAAGCTTCAACACCGGAACTTAGTCAGGCTCTTAGGATTTAGCTTGGAAGGGAACGAGAGGCTTCTTGTTTATGAATTCGTGCTCAATGCAAGCCTTGATCAATTTATATTTGGTATGCTCCATGTTTCTACCACTGTTTACTCAAAATTCATTTTCTTGGCTAACTATATATTTTGCACAACATGGATGTCTTGTATGAGTATATAGACCCCCGAAGACGTGCAAATTTAGACCGGGACAAGAGATTGAGAATCATAGGTACCGTTGCTCGAGGACTACTCTACCTTCATGAAGACTCTCGGCTTAGAATTATTCATTGTGATCTCAAAACCAACAATATTCTGTTGGATGTAGAAATGAATGCCAAAATAGCAAATTTTGGGTTGGCAAAACTGTTTGAAGTGGACGAGACGCAAGGGAACACTAGCAGGATAGTGGGTACTAGAGGTGGCTAACGAGCCGAGCCGAGCCGGCCGAGCCTCAAAAAGTCTGGCTCGTCAAGCTTGCCGAGCTTAACGAGCCGAGCCTAACGAGCCTGCCGAGCCTAACAAGTCGAGCCTAACGAGCCGAGCCTAACGAGCCTGTCGAGCCAAACGAGTCTAGCCTAACGAGCCTTAACGAGCCGAGCCTAACGAGCCTTAACGAGCCGAGCCTAACGAGCCAAATATACATAAATAATAATATCTTATATAATATATTATAAATTATTTTTAATATTATACAATTTAAAATTATAATAAATATTTATTATTATAATGTAAAAATACTATAATTAATAAAAATAAATAAAATAAAATATACCTTTTGAAACTGAGAGAAAGATTGAGAGATTGAAGAATTGAGAAATAGAGAGATTGGTGAGAAATTTAGAGATTGAAAGATTGAGCCTTGAGAGAATGATTTGGAGAATTGGTGGAGAATTTAGAAGATAGTATGTGGGTATTTATAGAAAATGAGGAAGGGGGGTAAAAAATGAAAAAGAAGTGGGGAGTGTGGCAGCCCGTAGGCTACCACTGGTAGCAAATGTCATCAGACCGTTGCTTCACTTCACGTAATCGGCAACGGTCACTGGACCGTTGCCTACGCTCACCAAGTCGCCAAGTTGGCGATGCCAACGGTCTTCAGACCGTTGCTTGCAACGGTCTGAAGACCGTTCCTTCTCTGTGTTCTCACAAAGAAGCAGAGTTCTCTCTCACAGAGATGAGAGAAGCTTCTCTGTGAAAACTTCTCATAGAGAAGGCACAGAGAAGCACCCTGCTTCCCTGTGAGAATTTCTCACAAAGAAGCACCCTGCTTCTCTGTGAGAATTTCTCACAGAAAACTTCTCACTGAGAAGCACCCTCTGCTTCTCTGTAAGAAACTTCTCACAGAGAAGGCGCGCTTCTCACAGAGAAAGGGGAGTCTCACTCCAGACGGCACTTCAGAGCTTGCTACTGGCTTCGTCCTTCGACGCCCCGACGGGCGACGACGATCTTCGTCCCTCGACGCCCCGACGACAACCTTCGACGCGAGATCCAGCGCAGGCCTCAGTCCGTCGTCTCACCTCCACGCGAGTCGACGATCACCGATGGCAATGGCGATCACGCGATTCGAGCTGGAGGCTGCATCCTGGACGGGCTCGCGCGGGCTCGGCCATTCATCTGCCGGGCTGGCGAGCCCGTGATTTCAGGCTCGGCCCGCCTACGGGGCCCGGGGCGAGCCCGCTCGATTACTGTAGCGGGCCGAGCTGACGGGCCAGCCCGCCCGTTAGCCATGTCTAGTGGGTACCTACTAAGTATCATAAAATTTATGTTATGTTTATTCTATGACCTCCAAAGTAAGATTCTCTTCATGTGTACAATCAACAGAAAACAAATATTTTAAGGGACCCTAATAAATAAACTAATTTGGATTATTACATTCTTTTATTACTTTTGATCATGTTTTCTTATATTGGATTTTACGGTGGTTATATGTCACCAAAGTATCTTCTCCATGGACAATTTTCAGTAAAATCTGAGGTCTACAGTTGTGGCATACTAATTCTTGAGATAATTAGCGGCCAAAAGAACAATTGTTTTCGCAATGGAGAAAAAGTGGAAGACCTTTTGAGTTTTGTAATCATTAATTAGTAATCAGGTCAACATAAATTGTAATGATTGTCGTCTCTAAAACTTCATGGTTAAATGAAATTGTTTCAGGTTTGGAATAGTTGGAGAGAAGGACGAGCTTCAAACATAATTGACCCAACACCGACTTCAAGTTCATAAAATGAAATGATGAGATGCATTGACATTGGATTGTTGTGCGTTCAAGAAAATCCAGCTCAAAGACCAACGATGGCGTCTGTAGTTCAGATGCTCAATATCTTCTCTCTCTCTACCTCCCCATCCCTAGCGCACCTGCATTTTATATGACTAGCACCATCGTCGAAGCAGAGAAGACAGAGTCTGCAGGTTCCAGAAACACATTTCTTGGCTAGTCAAATGAAGTTTCGATTACGGAGAGTGATATTCATCCTTCCTAGCTCTCATGATCCGACAATGCAACACGAGACGGTGCAGACAGTCTCGCACTATTTTACTTTTATTAATGAGTGGATGCATTTTGTAATTTTAATTTTGTGTTCCTTTGTTTTTTTTCCTTCATAAAAGTCATTGTTTGGCAACTATAAGACAAGAAATAAACAAACAATCGTCACGAAGTTACTTTGAGTGACTTTGCAGAACCCGAGAGTCCAGAGTGTTTCTTTCAGTGACGTCCGCAAGGAGTTAAGTACTAACTCAGAAAGGCAAATTAGTTATTTTAAAATCACAAGGCAAGGATAAAAGTACAAAAGTACAATGCGTAAATATAAATTCATAAAAAATCTTTTTAACACTTATAAAAATAAGCTCCATTAGTGAAAAAATATCCATAATATTAGTAAATACTTAGATAACTCTATAAAAATAAAGTTACACAAGACTTTTGCACACCTTTGACTTGATCTAACACTTATCCCAATGAATTTAAAGCTCAAAATTGTCCAATATACCCATTTCAATAAAAAAAAATTTTGAGTTTTTAAATTCAAAATCGGATTTCACGATAAAAATGTGAAAATCTGTTATTTTCAGATTTTAATTATTCAGTAACTAATCATTTTTACCCATCTGACATAAAAAATCATACACGAGTTAATTTAATTTTGGGAAAATGACAAATCAACCATCGTGATTTGCGATCAATGACAAGTCAATCACTGTGGTATGTTTTCTAACAAGTTAACCACCAACGTATGTGAAAATGACAAATGCACCATCGCTGTCCATAAAAAAAAGCTGATGGCTCCACCATGTATGCCTGGACGCCGCGGCGTCCAGGCAATTTGCCTCCAGGCCATTTGCGTCCCTCTGTTAAGTCAGGTGAATACATAATGTTAATTCAGCAGAATACATAATCCGAGTGGTCTGCGAAGGCGTCCAGGCAATTTGCCTCCAGGCCATTTGCGTCCCTCTGTTAAGTCAGGTGAATACATAATGTTAATTCAGCAGAATACATAATCCGAGTGGTCTGCGATATTCGCATGTATTCTATCGTTTTCCCTTATTAGCTAACCCTAGAGAAGTCTGAGCTGCGCTGAAGCGAGTAGAGAAAGGGATTTTGGAAAAGTTGAAGAATTTGTTGGAAAAAATGGCATCTTGGAGTGTTACAGAAGGTGGTATTAACCGTGAAGCTGAAGTGGGCCCTTCAGAGACATTATTGGCCAATGAGGAGGTACGTGGCTTTGGAAACGAAGTTGCTATTATTTTGCATTCTGTCTCAGCAAATTTAAACGAAGAGGACGATGAGGAACTCCGATCAGCATGCCAATCCACTAGTGATGAAGAGATGGACATGGCAGAGAGTAGATTGAGATGCCAACCAGAAGCAGAGTGCACATTTGTTGGTATGGGGCTAGGCAAAAAATATAGTTCCTTGAATAAAATTAGAGAAGAAATTGTTGATTATGCAATGGATAATGGGTACGGGATGAAATTCACCCACAGTGATGCGCATCGATTGAGAGCTGCTTGTCAAGAAGGGTGCATGTGGCGGCTGCACGCCTCACAAATAAAAAATGAAATGACGTTTCAAATAAAGATGTACAACGACGTTCACACATGCTCCAGACAAATGGAAAGCCGCCATGCCACAGCCAAATGGGTGGCAACGCATTACTTGGACAGATTTAAAAGTCAGGCCGACTGGGCCATATCTTCCATAATTGAGACTGTCAGGAAGGACTTCAACGTCAACATTACATCCAGCCTTGCTAGAAGGGCAAGAAATGCGGTTAAGAAAATTAACGAAGGGGATGCCAATGAGCAATACAAGCTCATATGGTCCTATGCTGAGGAGATTCGGAGGTCGAATCCCGGAAGTTCACTGCGTGTTGACCTCGATATGAGTGTATTTAAAAGGATGTACATGTGCTTGGATGCATGCAAAAGGGCAGTGCTGAATGGTGGTAGACCTGTTATTTGTTTAGATGGCTGCCACTTGAAGGGAGCGACTCCGGGGCAACTGCTTACTGCTGTCACTATCGACGGGAACGATGTATGTACCCGATTGTTGTAGCAGTCGTTGAAGCAGAAAATAGGGCTTCATGGAGGTGGTTTCTAGAATTGTTGCTGGACGATCTAAACACCCCTTCTGGCAATGGGTGGACGATTATTTCTGATCGACAAAAGGTAAGGTGTTATGCACTGCTTTTGCATTATGTGTTTACGTTTGTCATATATTACCAATGTCTGTCTCATATTATGCATCTTTGCAGGGACTAGTGCCAGCTGTGAGAGATGTGGCATGGCAAGCAGACCAGCGGTTTTGCATCCGACACCTGTATGCCAATTTTCAAAAACAATTTAAAGGCAAGTTGTTGAAAGATGCAATGTGGGCTGCATCAAGAGCCACAACAGTGAGGCAATTTGAGAAAGAGATGGCCAAGTTACGTGTCCTTGACCTGGCGGCCCATGACTATTTACGTGGAATAGAGGCGACATGCTGGGCCAAACATGCCTTCTCTTCGATCCCAAAGTGCGACATAAGCCTCAACAACCTCAGCGAGTCCTTCAATGCCTGCATCCTACCCGCCCGGGACAAACCTATTCTAAGTATGTTCGAGATCATTCGAAAGGGCATCATGGGTAGGATCGTCAAAAAATATGAAAAGATGGCTCAGTCGACCGAACGGTTGTGTCCAATGATCAGCAACCGCCTCGCCAAAGTACAACATGCCAGTAGAAATTGGAGCCCTCAGTTTGCAGGAGCTGCCCAGTTTGAGGTCAGCAACGGTACCGACATGTACGCTGTTGATTTGGAAAGGTGTACCTGTACATGTTACCGGTGGGAGTTGACCGGCATCCCGTGTGTGCATGCAATCCCGTGCATTCACTTCATGAGGAGATCTCCTGAGGATTTTGTGCATTGGTGCTATCACCGGGAAACATACATGGTGATGTACTCCCACTTTCTCCGCCCCCTTAATGGACCAATCGAGTGGCTTCCTGTGACGAATCTTGATCCAATTATCCCACCGCCTTTTAAAAGGCTTCCAGGAAGGCCGCGCGTTCGTCGAATACGGGATGTGGACGAGGCCCCCAGCCGGACAGTGCTAAGCAGAAGACATTTGAGCGTCACGTGTGGGCGGTGTGGTAGTGTGGGGCACAATGCCCGCACGTGCGAAGGGGGAGGCCAATCCAGTGCAGGGGCTGGCAGTGGCAACACAGGGAGAGGCAGAGGCGGCAGAGGAAGGTCGGAGGACACCTTTATGGGGTTCAGAGTTCCTGATAGAGTTTATGAGACGCAGGTCCGTGCATTATCACGTTATGCTTTCAATTGTTATTTGAAATATGCTCATTTCCTTTTCAATGTGATCTGCAGGAGTCTGATACGGAAGGTCTTCCCACACAAACGTACACAAATGTGGACCTTAACCTGCCGTGATACAATTGTTTTTTCTTTCGACAAATGTAGATGACAGTGAAATGGCACTGATGTAAAGTTGTGTTTTTCTGATATAAAAAGAAGTTTTGCAAATTCAAAGTTTTGTGTTACTAAGTTAATGTTTTTTTTTTCAATTCCAGGGGCGTTACAACTAATCAATTGACCTGACTTCATAATTTTTTAAAAATTTTGACATAATGTGCCTTGTTTCTTTACTCCCCCAAAACAACTCTCGTACATCCTGCACAAAAAATAATCCCAAACAGTTCCAGTATCATCCAAATCATCCACTAAATGTAAATTATACATAACATCCAAACAACATATCATTGACCTACACTACGCCTTCTTCTTCCTGGTCGGTTTCGGGCGCAAATCCGTGATCAGAAACGACAAGTGCGGGTCAAGAAATACTCTATCTGCTCCGGCGAACAACGGCCCCTCATACTCAAAGGTTGGAGGTTCGTGCAGGTGGAATTGTTCCTTAATTTTGCATTTTCCTATCACCTCCATCCCCGCAGGGGTACACCGGAAGACGCCGAATGGCCTGTAATGCAAAGGGAACAATTACGTGGAAAGCAATATTAAGAATGTACACAAGGGAAACTTCTTACCGATGTTTGTCGGTGGGAGCTACGATAATGGATATTGATTACGGCAGTAATTTCTGGTAAGCGTATTGCTGGTGCAGGTCAACGGACTACATAAAACAATCATGTCTCGGGTGTGTCTGCAATGTAAACAACGCATTATATGATATCAATGTAAACTGGAGACGCGAGCTGAATACTTACGTGAATCCATCCTACGGTGAGTAGACCGTGTTCATGTTGATGTCTGAAAACATGTTCGTCTGCGCCGTCGACCGCATAGCACTGCATATAAGTTTGGGTGAGTACTTAGATAAAAGCTTATAAACTAGCACACAACGAAGGCCTCTCACAGTATCTGCCGTGCCCTTCTGCTCCGGGAAGATGATCTCGCTGACGACGTACTCATTGTCGGTCAGCTTTCCCCCAAGAACTGCGCATGTCTCAATGTTCCTTCGAAGATTACCCTGACAATAATCCTTGAACTTACTCATCAAATCATGAGCCTGCAACCAAAATGTCAAAAAAGGGTGAGCGTAAACATTAATGAACACACATATATACCGAAATGAAAGACATACCACGCGCACAGTTCTCAGGGGCGCCGGCTCCAGAGGCACCGCTGGAGGAATATGTTGGCTGCTTCCAACAGGGTTGCTGCCAATTAAAAACATGTCATTACATGAAACAAAATAAAGTAAAAAAGTGGAATTAGCGTTCAATGGAATTAACTTACAATCGGAATGTCGTATCAGGTGCGTCTGAGGAGGATGACGCGGATGCAAAATGGGGTGATCGCCTGTCACCTGGGTTCAGGGCTGCCACCATGTCACGATGCCACTCAGCAGATTGCATATGCCATTGTTGTGCTATGGCCCACCTATCTTCTGCGAGCTTGGCCGCTTCTTGTATTTGGACCTGTTGCATTTGCAGCTGCTCTTGCATTTTTTGCATGTGGGTCATGGACATATGGTGGAGCTCCTCCATCCTGCTCATCCAAGCGAACGTCTCATCAGGCATCGAACTAAAATGAGATGCCTGAGGAGGAGGAGGTTGTTCAGGAAACGGGACTGAATGCCTTGGCTGAGACCGGGGTGGATGTGTTGCTTCCTTCTTTGACTTGCGCATCCATTCCCCTCCAGTTTGGGTGATCCCCATTCGGTCCACTAATGAATTGTTGTAAATGTCATTGACGGACTCTTCAATTCTAGGTTCCGTCTCCGGGATGGGGACCCCTAACTGCTCAACGATACTCTGGATGAGCCAGTTGTACGGCAGTGACTTCGCCGAGTTGTTGAGCACCTCTTGCATGTGGCTCAGGATGATATATCTGATGTCCACCTTTTGTCCCGTAAACACCTTCTCTAGCATGTAGAGATCCATGCTAGTAACAAGGTCTCGATGCCCATTCCGAGGCAAAATTGTGTACGTCATTATCAGATGGATCAATCGGGCTAAGGCATTCAACTCCTTGCCCTTTGGCTTGCTGTACTCGGCAACCTCGGGATCCTGATGCAACAATCTAATCACCTCTAACCCACGTCCTTGTTTGACGAATGGTGGCGCCCGAGACATCTGATAATATTCATCGCTTGGCTCCTCCAACACACATCCAAGCATAATGTTCACATCATTGGCCGTGAACCTGACCTCATGTCCAAAAATATATGTGTGCACCTCTAAGGGTTGGGTGGAGATGCTCAAATTTGCATAAAACAATCGTATAACTCGCTCGCAATAACTGCCCCTCATCCGGCACAACCCGGCTAACCCAGCAGCCTCAAGCATACGATCAATTCCCATCCCTGCGAATGAGTCCAAATCTACTATCTTGGACACAATAATGGTACGGCGTTGGATATCTTCTACGAACCGTGCTTTGCAATTCCGGTTCCAATATAGTTTCGACCTTGAACCCACTTGAACGGGTTGGATCGGGTCGCTGGAGCAGCCGGCTTCTCCTTCTTTAGGCTCAGCGGTTTCTTCCACCGCCGCCACTAAATCGGCTTCGAACGCCGCAGTTTGAACGGGTTCAACTGCCTCCATCGTTGCCTTCTCACGCTTGGAGGTCAATTTCTTAGTCCGGGATTGCATTCTGATAGTTGAGAGTAATTCACCAACCTGCAATATAATAACCCACACAACATGTCTCAATTAGTTTTCCTTTTTTTTTTTTTGGGCGTCCAGGCCAAAATTGCCTGCACGCCGCGGCGTCCAGGCCAAAAATTGCCTGCACGCCGCGGAAATGTGACCGGCGCCGAAGACCCTCATAGAGACTTCGAAGAAACGCAGCAAATCTACCTCAAATCAACATATACACACAAATCTACCTCAAATCATCAACATATACACACAAATCTACCTCAAATCGTCGTCGGACGTAGCTCCTCTCCTCTCTTCGTCGCACGCAGATCCTCTCCTAGTCGCACGCAGCTCCTCTCCTCGTCGCACTCCTCGTCGCAAGTCTGTCGAGAGTTGCAGATTAGGGCTTGAAATTTGGGCGAAATTGGTTTAAGTATAATTTTTTTTTTTTTTTTTTTTCAAAATCATTTTGGCCTGGACGCCGCGGCGTGCAGGCCAAAATTGCCTGCACGCCGCGGCGTCCAGGCATACATGGTGGGGCCATCAGCTTTTTTTTACGGACAGCGATGGTGCATTTGTCATTTTCACATACGTTGGTGGTTAACTTGTTAGAAAACATACCACAGTGGTTGACTTGTCATTGATCGCAAACCACGATGGTTGATTTGTCATTTTCCCTTTAATTTTTAAAAATGTAAAAAATTTAATTTAATTTTTAAAAATGCAAAAAACTGTATGTACGTTTTTCTTTAAAAAGCGTTGTCATTCCTAAAACATTATCTTTTCACTATTCATTAAAAAGAGTTGTCTTTCTGCAACCGAATGTTGTCGTTCCTCGGTGGAAAGACAACGTTCAACCGCAAAAACGACAACGTTCTGCAGCAGAACGATAATTTTCTGCTTGCGAAAAAATTATTGTTCACTGTGGAACGATCACTTTTCGCTGCAGATCTATCACTTTCCTCAGTAGAATAATCAATTTCTATGTTGGAACAATTATTTTCCTCTGCAAAAAGTGATAAATTGGTGATGAACACTAGACGACGACGATGGACTAGGAAGATGAAAGAGAAGATAGTGATGAAAATTGGAGGGAAAAATCGAGAAGAGAGAATTGTTTTCGACGATGACAAGATGTTCGATGCTTCAATTATTGCAAATTTAGCATAAAAATTAGAATTTGCAGAGAGTAAACATAGAATCGATGATGTATTCACGATATTATTTCTCAACATGTAACATCGGTGTTTGCAGCGTCTATTTTCCAAAGTTCAGTAGTTATGTTGTTAGCAAAAATTGTTCAGTGGTTGACTTGTCATTAATCACAAAGTACGAAGATTGATTTGTCATTTTCCCAATTATATATTAGATGAAAATTATATATAAATTTTCTTTTGTATTTATTTTTCAACGGCAGAACGACAACATTTTGCGGCAAAATGAAAACTTTTCGCTTGAGGAAAGATTACTTTTCGATGCGAAAAGTGAGACATTGGTGATGAGCATGGGACGACGATGGACTATGAAGAGAAAAAAGAAGATGGTGATGAAAACTGGACGAGTGAAATCGAGTGGAGGGGCAAGTCACAAGAAGATGTTAGGAACACTGAAAATGTGGGAATTGTTATCGATGACGAGAAGACCATGCCGAAGCTTCCTGACTTCGTTTTTAGGATAAAATTGTTTCAATTATTGTGATTTTAACATAAAACTGAAATAGAATTATAATTACAGAGATTAATATTTTGACAGTATTTTTACAGTAATGTGTTTTGACTTATGATTAACTTTATTGTCTAGTCACTGTTTAGTTATTTTTTTTTTAAATATAATTGAAATAAAAAAATAAAAATAAAATTATGATGATTTTAAAAAGCAAAATAGAAATTAAAAACTGAATAAACGTGGGTTAAGGCGAGGCAGATATAGATGAAGAGAGACAAAAGAGTTGGCTTGAAAAGTAGGTTAGTCAATCTGGGTCCATTGAAACAATCATTCAAGACTCCAACCAGAAGGAAAGCTTGTTCTGACAGTTGAATTTTCAAACGGCACCTAAACGATAAGACAGTCTGGCGTGATGTCCTGCTATTTCGATTAGGTTTGCGGAAGAACAAGCACTGGGAATTACAATGGAATCTCTCAATTCCAGATCCTTTTTCCTCCTTTCTTTATGTTTCAAACTCTCTCTCTATTCCGCTTTTTCCCAACCCGATTTTGTGGTTCATAAGTGCTATGATGACGCAGGTTTGTACACCGACGACAGCCCCTTCAAGACTAATCTCCACACCGTACTTTCCACTATTTCTTCCAACATGGACTATGGTTATTACAATTTGTCCACCGGAGACGTCCCTAACAGAGCCAACGCCATCGCTCTTTGTAGAGGAGACCAGCCCATCGACGAATGCCGAAGCTGCTTTCGTAACGCTACTAACACGATTTTACAGAATTGTACGAACTCAATTGAGGCGGTGATTTTGTTCAACAATTGCCTGCTTCGTTATTCAAACAGATCCATACGTAGCAACACTGATATTCCAGTTATTGCATCTCCATCAAACGTACAAGACTTTAATGGATACGATCCAGCACGCACAAGCTTATTGAACAGATTAAGAGATGAAGCTGCATCAGGCTCGTCTACTAGCAAGTTGGCGACAGGAACAATCGATGCCCCATCGTCCCAGAGCATATACGGGCTGCTTCAGTGCGCTCCTGACTTATCGCAGCCAGAATGCGAGGATTGCTTGAATCGAGCCATAAATAATATTTCTTCGTGTTGTAATACATCGGACGGAGCACGAATATTTCCGTCTGTTTGTATTCTGTGGTATGAGAACTTCCGCTTCTACAACGAATCGCCCTCACCACCGCATCCATCGTTGTTGACACTACCGCCTCCGCCAGTCGGTAAGTTTACACGGTTTTAGCCATTAATTGCGCCTTGTTTAATCATCTCTATTATTTCATCTCACGCGTAAATCGTATTCGTGATTCGAGTTTGAGGCTGGAATGCGTGTAATTGATTATGAATGGGGAAAAAATTTATTTAGAAGGTTTTGTAATTAAAAACTCACACACTGGTTTGGACTATTTAATACTTACTTTACTATTTAATTTGTAGCCAATTATAAATACATTATTAAACTGTCTCGTATTATTTTAATTCTGATTCAAACAATGGCATGGCTGAATTTGCAGGAAACAAAGATAGAACCATCATTATCATAGTGGTCACCTCGGTCACCGCATTGATCCTTGTCACTATTTCCATTGTTTTAATATTTAGAAAGAGAAAGCGTGCACGTACAACGGAGCAAATAGAGAGTAAGTTTTAATTCAGTTTGAATCAATCTTTGTATTGTTCCCAATCACTCTTTTTGCTTAACATCTTCGAAACTATCCTCGCACCATAGCATATATCATAACTTCTAGCATTTCCTACAACGAAATTTCTTGCTAATCGTTTCAATCCCCATGAATATGTTAAAATTTTGGCTAAAACAAACTGCCACACGTTTTGAATGCGTTTCAAGATCTTCCTTTGCGAGAACGAGACCAAGATGAGGTTGAAATTTTCACAAATGAGACGCTGCAATTTGACTTCGCTGTTATTAAGGAAGCAACAGATGATTTTTCTGTTGCAAACAAGCTTGGACAAGGTGGGTTTGGATCAGTTTATAAGGTAAGAAAGCAAAGATAATCTAGAATAAATACTAAATACCAAAATTTTTGCTATTAGTATCATAATTTATCTTATACTTTTTGATCCATATTCCAGGGTAGGCTATCTAATGGAGAAACCATTGCGGTGAAGAGGCTCTCTAGGAACTCAAGTCAAGGAGACCTTGAATTTAAAAATGAAGTCCTCTTGGTCGGTAGGCTTCAACACCGGAACTTAGTTAGGCTCTTAGGATTCAGCTTAGAAGGACATGAGAGGCTTCTTGTTTATGAATTTGTGCCCAATGCAAGCCTTGATCAATTTATATTTGGTATGCTCCATGATTTCATCACTGTTTACTCAAAATTTATTTCATTGCTTAACTCTATATTTTGCACAACTTGGAAAGATTAGTACTTATTCTGTAAAGTATATGGATCTAGAAAAGTTAATTACTATTGATATATTGTATGAGTATATAGATCCACAAAGGCGGACAAATTTAGACTGGGACAGAAGATTTAGAATCATAGGTGGCATTGCTCGAGGACTACTTTATCTTCACGAAGACTCTCGGCTTAGAATTATTCATCGTGATCTCAAAGCCAGCAATATTCTATTGGATGTAGAAATGAATGCCAAAATAGCAGATTTTGGCATGGCAAAACTGTTTGAAGTGGACGAGACACAAGGAAACACTAGCAGGATAGTTGGTACCTAGTAAGTTTCATAAAATTTATGTTATGTTTATCCTATGATCTTGAAAGTAAGATTCTTTTCGTGAATACAATCAACATGAACAAATATTATCAACATAAACAAATATTTTGAGACACCCTAATGAATAAATTATTGTGCATTATTACATTCTTTTATAGCTTTTGATAAAGTCTTCTTCTATTGGATTTTCTAGTGGTTATATGTCTCCAGAGTATGTTCTCCATGGACAGTTTTCAGTAAAATCTGATGTCTACAGCTTCGGCGTAATAATTCTTGAGATAATTAGCGGCCAAAAGAACAATTGCTTCCGCAATGGAGAAAGAGTGGAAGACCTCTTGAATTTTGTAAGCATTTACAGTAATTGGGTCAACATAAATTGTAATGATTGTCATCTCTAAAACTTCATGGTTAAATGAAATTGTTTCAGATTTGGAATAGCTGGAGGGAAGGAAGAGCTTCAAGCGTAATAGACCCAACACTGACTTCAGGTTCAAAAAATGAAATGATAAGATGCATTCACATCGGATTGCTGTGCATTCAAGAAAACCCAAGTCAAAGACCAACGATGGCGACCGTGGTTCTTATGCTCAACAGCTTCTCTCTCTCCCTCCCTGTCCCAATCAGACCTGCATTTTATACGAGCAGCAGCATCATCGAAACAGAGGAGATAGAGTCAGCAGGTTCCAAAAGCAACTCCCTTGGTCAGTCAAATGAAGCTTCGATTACTAAGAGTGATATCGATCTTCGCTAGCTCTTGCGAGCTGACAAGCATATGGAACAAGACACGACAATGCACTATTTTACATTTATTAGTGAGTGGAGACATTATACTCATTTTTTATTGTTAAGTTGATACACTCAAAAAGGAAAGGAAAAGAATAAATGGACAGTTCCATAACCGCTCAACTACTTCTTTCTTTACCATCCTTACTTGAAAAAAACGAGTCTTTTGGAGTGATCGAATAACTTAGTAGAGATCCTACATTATATCAAATGCATGTGAAAAATGATTTTATGATCATATTTTAAAAACCATGAGACAATGATAAAAATACAATACATAGATTTACATTCATCAAAAGCCTTTTTAACGCTTTTAAAAATAACTTCTACGAGCTATCAGTGGAGAATCTCGAAAAAATTACTATATATATAGATAGATATATAAAAATAGAGTCTCACCCATTTTTCGTAGAAACCAGTCTCAGTGACAATAAAGTTATTCAAGATTTTTGCACACTGTATATCAGCATAAGCATAAAGGAAATAGAACGATTATCTGGAGATCAATTATTGCGTATCGAATGAGACAATAAAATATTTTGGACTAGTTTAGGAATTTTAATACAAGAACACATAACCACTGTTGTTCCAATACCAAGTCGCACATGCAAACAAAGCACCTTCATATAGCAGAAGATGTATAGCAAACAATGACCCATATCACGACTCAAAACAATCAGAGGTCTGCCTTTAATATAATATGAAATACTACGCCTACATAAAATAAACGTGTAAATCTGACATACAATAATGTAAAATCTGACATCCTGTGTTAAACAGAACAAGTCATGTTTTGTATGTCATATTTCACCAAAAAAAAAAAAAATTAAACCATGATGCATATAAGATATAGTGAAGAAATTCATATATGGAAGATGGTCTCCTTTGCTACCAATAGAAACAACGTTCTCGATATCGAAATTTGTAAAATTGTCTGAACTTAAACCAAACTGACATCAAAATATCATATAAAATGCTAAGGACAATTGATGAGTCTTATACCAGAACTTGAAACCCAAATTGAATGGAAATAATAAATGACCACGAACAATACAAAATTTTGGGTTAAATAAAGGTTTTAAATTAGCTGAAGTAAGTTATGACGCAACATGCATCACATGCTTAATGGATCAGGCAAAAAGCATTTATGTCGTGACATAACACTATGCTGAGCCATGGTTTAAAGAACTCTGCGCTGAATCTTTACCGGTTATACATCAGGTTCTTTTTCTTGATACTTTTACCTCAAAATTCTCGTTTTTCATCTTCTTTTATTTACTGGAATTCTGTTTTGATTAGCCCAAAAACTATCATTCTACCAACAAAAATGTTGGATTATGTGAAGATTGCATATAAAATTTCTTTTGTATTTATTTTATATTTTTCTACATATAAATTTTCTCTATAATTGTTTTTTTTTTCCTAATAAATTTTCTCTATAATTTTAAATTTTTTATCTGTTAAAGCCACTAATTAAAAAACCCATGTTAATTCTTATTTGGCAGCAATAATATTTCATTAAAATAATATAATAATAATGTTTAAGAATCACTCATCTTGATAAACCCGAGAAAAAACATGTTTATCTTATTATATATTTTTAATATAATTGTTAGGAAAAATAAAATTGAAATTAAAAATTGAATAAATTTATAAAGGGCTATGGCTGACAAATTATCAACAATCCCAAAAGGTTAAACTTGTGGTTTGAAGAATAATTTAATTATTTATATTTTACTTAACATTCCTCCTCACATGTAGGCTAATTTCTTTTATTGGTGAGTATTTTTTTTAATGGGGTTAATTTTTGACTTTGCCGAGATTCAAACTTGGAATCTCTAGCTCTGATTCCATGACAAATTACCAACAATCCAAAAAATTTAAGCTTGTGGTTTGAAAAATATATTCATTTATATTTTACTTAACAAGAAGAAAGTCAAAGGAGTTGGCTGGAAGACTAGCTTATCCATCTTGGTCTATTCAAACTATCTTTTTAGGCTCCAATCCGAAACCTTGCTCTGATAGTTGAGTTGAATCTTCAAAACTGGGGCACCTAAACCATAAGACAATCCCGCGTGATTTCCTGCTATTTCGATTAGGTTTGCAGAAGAACAAGCATTGGCAATTACAATGGAGTCTCTCAATTTCACATCGTTTTTCCTCTTTTCTTTATGTTTCAAACTCTCTATCTATTCCGCGTTTTCCCAACAGAATTTTTTGCTTTCAAGCTGCCATGGGAACGCTGGTTTCTACACCGATGACAGCCCCTTCAGGACTAATCTCGACGTTGTACTTTCCACTATTTCTTCCAACACCAACATTGACTATGGTTATTACAATTTCTCCACTGGAGACGACCTTAATAGAGCGAACGCCATCGCTCTTTGTAGAGGTATTAGAAAAAGAAAAATTCTTTTTTATGTGATGTGATGATACTTTTTGTGATGTTATTTTCTAAAAGATGTTTCATATTCCTAGAAAGCTCATCATATTTTAATGTATTAGAAGATGAAAAGCTCTCTCTAGAAACACTAGAATCAATCTAAAATAGAGATTGAAGTTTCTCATCAAAATCCATTCTTCTCATTTTCTACTTCTGATTTTCCTTCAATTGGTATCAAAGCAAACTAGGTTCGTCTAAGGGTCGAAAATGGCAACCGTTGGAGCGTCATCACTTGTTCCTATTTTTTCTGGCGAGAACTACGATTATTAGAGCATCAAAATGAAGACTTTTTTCTTTTCTCAAGATCTGTGGAATGTAATAGAAAAGGAGACTATAGTTTCAGTAGAAGGAGCTCAACTTCAACCGATAGAAAGCAAGAGATCACCAAAGTTGCAAATCATTGTTCATCCTTCAACAATCTATGTCTGAATCAATCTTTCCAAGGTTGATGAGGGCTAAATCTTCAAAGGCAGCTTGAGAGATTCTGCAGATTGAAAGGTAAAGATCATCAAACTTCAAGGTTTTAGAAGAGACTTTGAGAATTTGAAGATGAAAGACTCCGAAGAATTGAAAGTATATTGTTCTAGAATAATTGAACTTGTTAATCAAATATTAGGGTTATTTATTTTCTCTATATATTGATGCTTGAGTTGCAAAACTCATTGTACCTTGATTTCCTGATTAATGATTTCTCCTCTACCCGTGGTTTTTTCCCATTAGGGTTTTTCATGTAAATCTTGGTGTCCCTACTTCCGCAGTTTTCTTTTTCCGTTTCGAGTTCGATTCTCAACAATAGGTATCAGAGCCTAGGTGAAATTCTCTATATCAATTTCCAACAATTGATATTAGAGCGAAGTTAGAGTTTTAGTACTCGGATCGAACGAAATTGAGGTTCATAATTTTTTGTGAAAAATTGTAATTTGGGAAAAAGAAATAAAAAAAAAAAGAAGGGAAATTGTTTCCCTGCCCGCGTTTCTCCAGTGAAGAAGAAGAACATCAACTCGGGTGAAGAGTTGCTCACAGAGAAGATTGTCGCCTTTGTCTCGCTGCCGAAGAAGAAGACGTGTCCATCGCGCTGTTCTCTACTGCGCCAATGCCGTCACCGTCTGTCACCGAAAATAGAAAGGAGGAAAACTATTGCCGTCTGTCCCCTTGCTGCCGTCTGTCGCCGAAAAATTGAGAAGCCTCCGGTCGAAGTCATCGCCGATCGATTCCGCGAGCTACACAGTGGCATCACCGGTGAAGAAAACCAGTTGGTGAACTTTGGGTATTGTAGGGTTAAAATTTGGGGATAAATTTTTACTTTGGTTTTTCGTGCAAAAGGTGTGATTTTTAGGTGCAAAATTTTGGTTGTGAAATTGGAAATTTGTCCAGATTATTTGAGGATTAAAGTTTTGGGGCGGATATATTGGGTCCAGAAATTGTGAGGTAATTTCTGAAATTTTTGGGTAGGATGAGTTCATTGAAATTCTATATTCCGTTGTTGGATTAGAATACGAGATTCCAGTTATGGCAGGTGAAAATGTGAGATGTATTCGCACAGATGGATTTAGACGACGGGTTATTAGGTCTTGATAAAATGCCTACGTTATGAAGTGAAGAGGAGAAAATTTGAAATGATCGAAAAACCCTATCTTTGATACGTCTGCATTTGTCAAATCAAATTTTGCAGGATGTTTTGAATGAGAAGTCTGCCACTGATTTATGGTTCAGATTGGAGCAGTTGTATATGAAGAAAACCTTGACTAGCAAGTTCCATTTAAAGCAACGACTTTATTCTCATCAGTTATTGGAAGGAGCCTCTAGTACAGAACACTTGGCTGTATTCAAGGAGTTAGTTTCAGATTTGGAGACTATGAGATGCAAGTACGACGAGGAGAATTTGGGGTTGATTCTGCTATGCTCGTTGCTTCCTTTATATGGTTCTTTCAGAGATACGATTTTGTACAGTAGGGACAGTCTAACTCTAGAAGAGGTTTATGGTTCTTTGTTATCAAATGAAAAGATGAAGCAGTTTGTTGTGAAATCTGAGTCTCGAGGTGAGGGACTCTTTGTTTGTGGTAGAACAAGAGAGTCAAACAACAAAGGCCGTGATAATGTTATGAGTTCAAAGGGCATGTCAAAGTCAAAGAACTGAGATAGAACCTGTTACTTCTGTCAGAGAAGGGGGCACATCAAAGCCGAGTGCCATAAATTGCAGAATGAGTTAAAGAGAGCTACAGAGAAGGAAAAACAACCGATGACGTCCAGTGAAGTAGTTGCTGCAAAAGAAAACTATAGTGATGGAGAACTTCTAATACTGTCAGAGGGAAACTCAAAGCCAAACAAGGAGTGGATTCTGGATTCAGCATGTTTGTTTCATATGTGCTACAATCGGGATTGGTTTATGACATTTGATACCGTTTCAGGAGATGTTGTGTTAATGGTTAATAACACACCTTGCAAAATATCTGGTATTGGTACCGTCAGAATCAGAATGTTTGATGGAGTTGTGAGGACACTGGGTAGTGTGCGACATATTCCCGATTTAAAGAAAAATCTGATCTCGTTGAGTACTTTGGATTCGAAAGGGTATAAGTACAACGAAGTAGGTGGAGGTATAAAGATCAGTAGGGGTGCTCTCGTCAAGTTAAAGGGACACAGAAGCTCTGCAAATTTGTATGTGTTACATGGTTCTACAGTGATGGGTAATCATGCTACGAAGTTTGTGAATTCACCTTCAAAAGGTTTGTTGGAGAAGACTAAGAGGAAGTCAGGTTCTCAGGTGAAGTTCAAGTTGGGTTCTGAATCCACATTAGAGTCGATACGTTAGCCTATTACAGATGTTCAGCATGATGCAGTCACCATATGTGTAAAAACCCGATCCTAAATTATCCGGTTAAAACGATGTAATTGTTTTATTAAGAATAAAATGAGTTAATACATCGTTCTATGGATGTTATGTTGCGATGTTGCAATGTATACCTTCGTAGGCGTTTAACTTGGGTAAGATTTAGAAGAAAAAATGAAAAACGATGGATTTATAGACTTGGGGACGACTCGGGATGCCATTTTCGCATCCTAAACTCACTGTTGTGTGATGTTGCAGATGCTGGATGCTGGACATGCGGACGATGCGGACAAGGGATTTAGCGTCCGCATTGAATCTGTCCAATTTTGATTCACGCGGACGACACCATGCGGACGACTAAATGGCGTCCGCAACCAGATTTTAGACGGTACGGACAAATGTTTAGGACGTCATTTGCTGTGTAATTTTGGACTTGCGCACGACAGTACGGCGTCCGCAATCGTCCGAAAGACACCAGATCTGCGATTTTAAAGGAAACTAAAGTCAGAAAACAACGATGGGTTTCGACATTTTGCGAGTTAATGCTCGTGTTTTCGGTGGGAGAATCCTGGTAGCAGCTCCGTAGCTAAACCTAGACGCATGCATTGTCTCCTTTGTCGTCTAGGTACGTCTCCCTCTATATCTTCCCCACTTCCTCCTCCTCCAAGTGTTTTTGGGTGCTGGGAGTATTGAGTTGTATTTCCGTTGCTTAGTGTGGAGCCTTTGTACGAGAGATTAGACTTCAACAGGTAAGGAATGGGTTTGTTTTGGCCTTGTGCCCTACACCCAAGTAATTTGTGTGTGTGTGTGTGTGTGTGTGTGTGTGTGTGTGTGTGTGTGTGTGTGTGTGTGTGTGTGTGTGTGTGTGTGTGTGTGTGTGTGTGTGTGTGTGTGTGTGTTCTTGTTTTTCTGCATATTGGTTTATATGCATTGAGGTATGTTTTTTTTTATGCTAGACGTTTCATGATAAGAAAATGAGAATTTTCATGATAAGTAATGAAAGACAAGAAATGAATGAGTTAAACACAGAGATGGAGAAGTATGATGGAATTGTAAGACAAAGTACGTAGTGTTTACTTATTGTCAAGTTTGAATTCCTGCATTTTGTCACTCAAATTATCATGTGTACGAATTGTTATGCCCTTCTTTTGTTTAGTATGTTTAGTATGAGAACATAATCATGATTGGATTAGTTAACTTGTACGTATAAATCATTTCGTTTCAATCTTTGTCAAAAACATGATTTGTGATAGAACTAAAACAAATATTTCCTGCTAAAGGTATGATTTCCTGCTGAATGTATGATTTGTATATCTTGCTTGGGTCATCATGTTCATGGTATGCATGATAATTAAATAGCAAATTTGTAGTAATTGAATCGTCGTCAGTAGAAGCAAAAATGTTTAATATAAACCTGATGGAATATTAAATGCTAATGGTAGGTTTATTGGTGTATGTTCAAGCATGTGGTTAACTAGTAAAAGGTAGAAAAATCTAGCATGTATAAACGTTTCTCACTGCTATTTACTGCTATTTCATCCAACAGCATGATTAGTGTTAGGTTTGATATAAAGCCACGTCCATTGCTAGTTAGGTTAATCGATCGTTATCTGTTCGTTATACCTGCGATGTATATTCAATTAAATTATTGTCATATGATGACCGAGTAAGAAGGGAGTAGAAAACATGTTTCGTTAACTTGTGGTTGATTTACTGCTGTTCCCTATGAATATGAGAAGTTTGTCCTTGTGGTTGTTTCTGTATAGTTTAATGTGAACTTTCATATGTTGTTTATGGTTTCTCCAATATGTGCTGATTTCGTAGGAAGAAATAGGTTGAGTCCATGATTAATAGAAACCAAGTAGGAGGGTAACCTCCAGGATGGTACCCACATGCAATGAGTGAGGAAAAAAGCTATGAAAACGACCCTAAAGGCGGGTATATGCCGGAATAGAAAGAACCCTAAAAGCGGGTATATGCCGGGATAGAAAGAACCCTAAATGCTGGTATATGCCGGAAAAAGAACAAACCCTAAAGGTGGGTATATGCCGGAACTAGGGAGTTGAGGTAGATGGGTAGTTCGTATCTAGTCTAGCTACTAGGATACACCCTCACCAAGTCGGGAAAGGGACTAGTATGCCCACAGAAGGTTAGATTCCGTACAGCTATGTCATCTCAAAGGAAAACCCTCAATCTCCGAGCTCGATGTACAAGTTTAAGGAACGAACAATGAAAACGAACGTAATGAAAGAAGTTGAATTGGGTGGCCCCCTTTTCAACAAGAATTAAAGAGAGAAAGACATAATTGTTTTCCCCCTATCCTTACTGTGTGTAAGCTCACATCCTTACTTGTGGTGTAGGTAACGATGGAAATATGCCAGCAATTAAGGAAGAGGTCATTCCGGTGGAGCCTGTGGTTGGTCCAACAATGACGCCAGCGGAGTAGTAGTAATATGGTATGGCACGGCATGAAGAAATTAATGTTAAATTCAGTGTACGTTTTTATTTGAATAATTGGGCTATATAATCTTGATAACTTTGGATTTGAACTTCAACTATATTTTGAATGCCGTTTTCAGTAAAAGTAGTTTGCTCTTTATTTATGCTTCCGCAAATTTTTATAAATAATTTCTTTTAAGAATGAAAAATGAAAGAATGAATTTATTAACGATTCGGATTTGATGCGCTCTGATAACCCTGTTCAATAGAAATGATTTTAATTAAGGTTAATAAGCTTTTAAGACGGTTTAAGAAATTCGGGTCGTTACAACATGTCACTAGTTTCAGTTACAGTTACACTTCAGAGTAGTATTGTCAAATGAAGAACCAATAGAAAAGGTAAAGCTCCACGGCGATATGGTGAAACATCTACAGTGAGTTACACATTGAGTGTGTTAGAGGGTATAGATTATAGTTGGGGGTCTTCATCATATTCACATGCAGTTCGTTGCGAAATTTCTGATAATTCGGTGGTACAATGGAGAAGATGTGATTTCTCTCCGAGTGTGTCTATCAAGTTTAAGCAGGGCTTAAACTTGATCAATACCAGATATTGAGTTGGCTCAGCATGGGCCTTTGTGGAAGAAGAGGTTATTTTTCATTGGAGTTTTACAGATCGTTCGCCTTATATTGGAATTTCTTTGAAGATAGAGATTGTCAAAGTTCAGTGTTCTGGATTTTTTTTGGGGTGGGTCGTGAAGCCTACATTGGATCTCTCAGGTGAAATTCGTGTCAAGGTAGAGATTGTTAGAGTTTGGAGTAACCCGTATTCTAGTTTGGCCGGGTCGGGCTTATATCCAATATTAGAGTTATTTATTTTCTCTGTCACCGCCAGAGATTGCGTGTTATGTTAGTCATCGCAGGCCGATTCTGCGAGCTACACGGTGGCATCGCCGGTGAAGAAAACCAGTTGGTGAACTTTGGGTATTGCAGGGTTAAAATTTGAGGATAAATTTTTAGTTTGGTTTTTTGTGCAAAAGCTGTGATTTTTGGGTGCAAAATTTTGGTTGTGAAATTGGAAATTTGTCCAGATTATTTGAGGATCAAAGTTTTGGGGCGGATATTTTGGGTTCAGAAATTGTGAGGTAATTTCTGAAATTTTTGGGCAAGATGAGTTCATTGGAATTCGATATTCCATTGTTGGATTAGAATATGAGATTTCAGTTATGGCAGGTGAAGATGTGATATGTGCTCGCACAGATGGATTTAGACGAAGCATTATTAGGTCTTGATAAAATGCCCACGTTATGGAGTGAAGAGGAGAAAATTCGAAAGAATCGAAACCCCTATCTTTGATACGTCTGCATTTGTCAAATAAAATTTTGCAGGATGTTTTGAACGAAAAGTCTGCCACTACTTTATGGTTTAGATTGGAGCAGTTGTATATGAAGAAAACCCTAACTAGCAAGTTGCATTTGAAGCAACGACTTTATTCTCTTCAGTTATTGGAAGAAGCCTCTATTATAGAGCACTTGATTGTATTCAAGGAGTTAGTTTCAGATTAGAGACTATGGGAAGCAAGTATGATGAGAAGAATTTGAAGTTGATTCTGCTATGCTCGTTGCTTGCTTCATATGGTTCTTTCAGAGATACGATTTTGTACAATAGGGACAGTCTAACTCTGAAAGAGGTTTATGGTTCTTTGTTATCAAAGGAAAAGATGAAGGAACTTGTTGTAGGATCCGAGTCTCGAGGTGAGGGACTCGTCGTTCGTGATAGAACAAGAGAGTCAAACAACAAAGGCAGTGATAATGTTAAGAGTTCAAAGGACAGGTCAAAGTCAAGGAACCGAGATAGAACTTGTTACTTCTGTCAGAGAAGGGGGCACATCAAAGCCGAGTGCCGTAAATTGCAGAATGAGTTAAAGAGAGCTACGGAGAAGGGAAAACAACCGATGACGTCCAGTAAAGTAGTTACCGCAAAAGAAGACTATAGTGATGGAGATCTTCTAATAGTGTCAGAGGGAAACTCTAAAGCCAAACAAGAAGTGAATTCTGGATTTAGCTTGTTTGTTTCATATGTGCTACAATCGGGATTGGTTTACGACATATTAGACCGTTTTAGGAGGTGCTGTGTTATGGGTAATAACACACCTTGCAAAATATCTGGTATTGGTACTGTCAGAATCAGACTGTTTGATGAAGTTGTGAGAACACTGGGTAGTGTGCGACATGTTCCCGATTTAAAGAAAAATATGATCTCGTTGAGTACTTTGGATTTGAAAGGGTACAAGTACAACGAAGTAGGTGGAGGTATAAAGATCAGTAGGGGTGCTCTTGTCAAGTTAAAGGGATACAGAAGCTCTACAAATTTATATGTGTTACATGGTTCAACAGTGATGGGTAATCATGCTACGAAGTTTGTGAATTCACCTTCAAAAGGTTTGTTGGAGAAGACTCAAAGGAAGTCAGGTTCTCAGGTGAAGTTCAAGTTGGGTTCTGAATCCATATCAGAGTCAATACGTCAACCTATTACTGATGTTCAGCGTGATGTAGTCACCACATCGTCACCAGTTTCAGTTACAGCTTCACTTCATAATGGTATCATCAAATGCAGAACTAAGAGAAAAGGTAAAGCTCCATGGCGATATGGTGAAACATCTACAGTGAATTACACATTGAGTTTGTTAAAGGGTATAGATTCTAGTTGGGGGTCTTCATCATATTCAGATGCAGTTCGTTGCTACATCTCTGATAATTCGGTGGTACAATGGAGAAGATGTGATTTCTCTCCGAGTGTGTCTCTCAAGTTTAAGCGAGGCTTAAACTTGATCAATACCAGATATTGAGTTAATCCAGCAGGGGCCTTTGTGGAAGATGCGGTTATTTTTTATTGAAGTTTTGCAGATCGTTCGCCTTACATTGGAATTTCTTTGAAGATAGAAATTGTCAGAGTTCAGTGTTTGGATTCGTTTTGGGGTAGGCCGTGAAGTCTGCATTAGATCTCTCAGGTGGAATCGTCAAGGTGGAGATTGTTAGATTTTGGAGTGACCGGAATTCTAGTTGGGCTGGGTCGGGCCCATATCCAATATTAGAGTTATTTATTTTCTCTATATATTGATGTTTGAGTCGCAAAACTCATTATACCTTGATTTCCTTATTAGTGATTTCTCCTCTGCCCGTGGTTTTTTCTCGTTAGGGTTTTCCACATAAATTTTGGTGTCCTTGCTTCCGCAGTTTTCTTTTTTCGTTTTGCGTTCGATTCTCAACACACGTAAATTTCATTTCATCTCTTTTTACCATATATTATTTACTTTAACAAGATCAAAGTGAGGAAATTAAAACACAATCAACTTAATTCTTTTATGTTTAACAATCATCACATTAAACACTTTAATATTAAGTCAATACACTTTAATTAATATAGACCACATTTATAAATTATTATAAAATAATCTAACAACGTAATTAAAAACTCAGGAACTCAATTGAAGTAATTCTTACTTTACTATTAAATTTGCAGCCAATTATCAATACATTATTAAGCTGTCATGTTCTATTATTTTGGCTGAATTTGCAGGAGAAGAAAGTAACAAAGCTAGAACCATCGTTATCATAGCAGTCACCTCCGTTGTAGCATTGATCCTTATCTTCACCATTTTCATTGTTTTAATATTTAGAAAGAGAAAGCGTGCAAATACAATGGAGAGAGTAAAGAGTAAGTTTTAATTCAGTGTAAATGTTCGTATTTTTCTCAATCCCTCATTTTTGCTTAACATCATCAAAACTATCCTCACACCATACCATTTATTATAAGTTCTAACCTTTTCTATAACTGAATTTCTTGTTGATCGTTTGTATACTCTTGAATATGTTGAGATTTTGGCTAAAACTGACCAACACGCACATTTTGAATGCGTTTCAAGGTCTTCCTTTGCAAGAACAAGACCGACATGAGGATGGAATTTTCACAACTGAGACGCTGCAATTTGACTTTGCTGTTATTAAGGCAGCAACAAATGATTTTTCTGTTGCAAATAAGCTTGGACAAAGTGGGTTTGGACCTGTTTATAAGGTAAGAAAGCAGAGATAATCTAGAAGGAATACTAAATACCAAAATTTTTGCTACCAATCTCATAATTTGTCTAATAGCTTCTTATCCATATTCCAGGGTAGGCTATCTAATGGAGAAACCATTGCAGTAAAGAGGCTTTCTAGGAACTCGGGCCAAGGCGACCTTGAATTTAAAAATGAAGTCCTCTTGGTCGGTAGGCTTCAACCCCGGAACTTAGTGAGGCTCTTAGGATTTGGCTTGGAAGGAAATGAGAGGCTTCTTGTTTTATGAATTTGTGCCCAATGCACGTCTTGATCAATTTGTATTTAGTATGCTCCATGTTTCCACCATTGTTTACTTAAAATTTTTACATAGCTTGGAAAGGTTAGTACTTATTGTATGAAGGATATGGATTTAGAAAAGTTAGTTACTATTGATATATTGTATGAGTATATAGATCCACAAAGACGAACAAATTTAGACTGGGACAGAAGATTCAAAATCATAGGAGGCATTGCTCGAGGACTACTCTATCTTCACGAAGACTCTCGGCTTAGAATTATTTATCATGATCTCAAAGTCTGCAATATTCTATTGGATGCAGAAATGAACGCCAAAATAGCAGATTTTGGCATGGAAAAACTATTTGATGTGGAGGAGACGCAAGGGAACACTAGCAGGGTAATGGGTATCTAGTAAGTTTCATAAAATTTATGTTATCTTTATCCTATGGCCTTCAAAGTAATATTCTCTTCGTGAATACAATCAACAGAAAACAAATACTTTGAGACACCTTAATAAATAAATTGATTTTAATTATTACATTTTTTATTTCTTTTGATAAAGTCTTCTTGTATTAGATTTTTCAGTGGTTATATGTCACCAAAGTATCTTTTCCATGGACAATTTTCAGTAAAATCTGAGGTTTACAAATTCGGCGTAATAATTCTTGAGATAATTAGCGGCCAAAAGAACAATTGCTTTTGCAATGGAGAAAGAGCGGAAGACGTTGTAAGCATTAATAGTAATCAGGTCAACATAAATTATAATGATTGTGGTCTCTAAAACATCATGGTTAAATGAAATTGTTTTAGGTTTGGAATAGGTGGAGGGAAGGAAGAGCTTCAAACGTAATAGACCCAACACTGACTTCAGGTTCAAAAAATGAAATTATGAGATGCATTCACATTGGATTGCTGTGCGTTCAAGAAAACCCAGCCCAAAGACCAATGATGTCGTCTGTGGTTCTAATGCTCAACATCTTCTCTCTCTCCCTCCTCGTCGCATCTGGACCTGCATTTTATATGAGCAGCAGCATCATCGAAGCAGAGAAGACAGAGTCAGAAGGTTCCAAAAGCAACTCCATTGGCCATGAAAATGAAATCTCGATTCCTGAGAGTGATATCTATCCTCGCTAGCTCTTACTCAAGCTTGTGAGCTAAGAAAAATATGGAACAAGATACGATTATGGTTGGACACACTGACATTGACACACTATTTTCCATTAATTAATCAGTGGAATACACGAATATAAACTTTTCTCTACATGAATTTAATATTTTTGAGCTGGGTTTTTTAAGCTTTATAATTTGTGCCATAAAACTATTTCTTATAATTTTGATTTTTTGGTATTGAATTTTTTTTCCTGCCCATGATTTTTCTCGTAATTTTTCACTTAAAATTAGTATTCATTTATCATTTTTTTTAATGTCTCGATAGGTTATAACCTAGTTCATGGATAATTTGATGACTAAGTCGAAGTCCAAACAAAGACTCGAACGAGTCAATGGGACTACAATTTTTCATAAAATGATTTAATAATAATGTTTGAAAAAAATAAATTAATGTCATAAAACAAACCAAACATAGTGACTGAATCTGCCGCCAATATAAATACAAATAGATCGAATTATACAAATAAATTAATAAAAAATTTAGTTAGGAGGGTAATTTTTATCTTATTATATTTATAATACTTGGAAATTAATTCTTCCAAATTTAAGCAGGTCTGTCACGTTAAAGTTGAATATTATAGTTAGAAAATATAGAAATTAAAAAATAAGAGAGAGAGAGAGAGAGAGAGAGAGAGAGAATATGCAGCGGGTAATGCATCGTGGAGGGGGGAAATTTAAGGGAGAAAGTCAAAAAAGTTGGCTTCAAACTCTCCCGTCGATCCTGGTCTGTTAAGACTTTCTAGACTTTAATGGAAACGAAAGCTTAGTCTGATCGTTGAAATTTCAAAGCTGCCGCACCCAAACGATAAGATTTTAGTCTGTTGGAATCTTTTCTCCGTTTTCCGGCTATTCTTATAAGGTTTGCGGAAGACGTGAGTCCGGAGTATTTCAGTGTTGTTCGAATGGGAAAGCTTGAGGAAATGGCTGTAACTGCAATCTTCTCGCCTTGTCTTCTTCTCCTCATTCTCTTCTTCTTCTCCACCCCACTTGGCGCACAGCCAGACTTCCGTTACCACTTTTGCATGAACGACAAGGGGAATTACACTACCAACGATGCCTACGGCGCCAACCTCCGCTCCTTCATTTTATCAGTTGACTACATCTACATCTTTCATAAAAGTCTAGATCAGCAACTAATACCAATCAAGTTCAAACAATTATTGAACTTGAGTGTAAACAAAATTTTTATTATCATATCAACAGGATTTTCATGAATACTGATTTTACTTATATCAAAATCACCACGATCAACCACTTCATGAATAAAATGATAACGAATATCGATGTGTTTCGTCCTCTCATAAAACACCTAATCTTTAGTGAGAAAGATAGCACTCTAATTGTCGCAAAACACTGTGATAATCTGCAAGTCTTTGCTAAGTTCAAACAAATCTTTTAACCATATAGTTTCTTTACAAGCATATGTAATAGCCATATATTCTGCCTCTATAGTAGACAATGCAACAGTATCTTGTAAGGTAGCTCTCCAACTATAGCGCAACCCCCAACTATAAAAACATATATTGTAAGAGATCTCCTCTTATCAAGGTCCTCTGCATAATCATAATTAACATATTCAATGACAGAATCTTTAATTCTTTCAAAATGAAGGTAAACATCGCTAGTTCTACGCAAATACCTAAGAATCCACTGAACAACTTTCCAGTGTTCCTTTCTCGGATTTGCCATGTACCTACTAACTGCACTGACTCCGTAAGATAAATCTAGATGCGTGTAAACCATAACATACATGAGAGATATCACTGCACTAGAATACAGAACTCGTGACATATAATTAATTTCATCATTTGATTGCGGACATAAGTTAGATGAAAGTTTAAAATGAGCTGCTAAAGGAGTATTAACTAGTTTAGACTTATTCATGTTAAACCTGAAGAGAGCTTTCTGAATGTATCCCCTTTGACTTAGGTACAATTTTTCAGCTTTTCTATCTCTCTATATCTCCATATCAAGTATTTTTTTTGCTGTTCTCAAATTTTTTACTCAGCTGTGCTTTGACCTTTTTGATTTCTTTTATATCTTTAGTTGCTATCAACATGTCATCAACGTATAAGAGCAGATAAACCACTAACTCATTCTTACTATTCTTTATATGGACACAACTGTCATAATTTCTCTTTCTGAAATCTTGAGCAAACATGAATGAATCGAATATTTTATGCCACTGTCTAGGTGACTGCTTAAGACCATAAAGAGACTTTTTCAAAGAATAAACATAGTTTTCTTTTCCTGAGACAATAAAACCTTCAGATTGCTGCATATAAATGTCCTCTTCAAGTTCTCCATGTAAAAATGCAGTTTGCACATCTAACTACTCAAACTCAAAGTCGTGCATAGCCACAACATCCAACAAAGCTCTAATCGAACTATGCTTAACCACTAGAAAAAACACATTCGTGAAGTCTACACCTGGAATCTGACTGTGCATTTTAGCAACCAGATGTGTTTTGTACCTGTCTTCTTCGACACTTGGTGTATCTTCATTTTTCTTGAACACCTATTTGCAATGAACAAATTCCTTTTCTTTTGGCAATTTAATTAAGTCTCATGTGCTATTCTTCTAAAGGGATTCTATCTATTTCTCCATGACGATCATCCATTTCTCTGAATTTTCTGAACTCACTGTCTCTAAGAGTGGTAATTTTATCTTAGTGAATATTCTCTAGAATATTTGATTTTCTAGAAGAATATTGTAAATTCTATTTTTCATAAAGAGATTCTTATTAACTTGGTCATCGTGATTTTTTCTCGATTTGAGTTTCCAATTAAAATTCTCAATATCTATTTTTGTTGTTATATATCTTACTTCTTCATCATTATATTTTTATAAATTTGAGAAAATATATTTGACATTTTTGAATTGTATCTACTATCACTTTTTAGAGCGATTAGTAGTGTAATTATAGTGGATAAATAAGTTTTATCTAAAAATATTGAATTTGAAGTAAGACTGTTTGTTACATTTTTTATTTTTTAAAAAATTTACTTGAAAAAGTATATGTGCTTAAAAAGATTGTTAAGAATAATTAAAAAACAAAAGTATTATGAAGGCTATTTTTCAACTCTAACATTATCATTATTCTTTTCCAACGTAATGAACCAATAAAACCATTCAAACTATCAACGGTGGCGGTGATTGTATGACTATGTATTTATTGAGTGGGTCGGACACAGAATGACGTTCCTGCACAGCGGGTAGGGTAATTAACAACATCTCTCTTTTTTTATTTTTTAAAAATAAAACAAATGCATTGTTTGTGACTCATTACAATCAATTGTTTTTTAGAGAGGGTACCGTCACCGTGACCGTCGAGGCAGAAACGGGGGAAGAAAGTCAATCATGGTCAATAAACCTTTTTAGACCAATGAGGAGAGAAGATTAGTCTAATCCTTCAATTTTCAAAACTGCTGCCCAGAAAGCACGATAAGAACCAGTCCGGAAGAACAAGCACTGGGAATTACAATGGAATCTCTCAATTTCAGATCCTTTTTCCTCCTTTCTTTATGTTTCAAACTCTCTCTCTATTCCGCTTTTTCCCAACCCGATTATGTGGTTCCAACCTGCTATGGGAACGCTGGTTTCTACACCGACGACAGCCCCTTCAAGACTAATCTCCGCACCGTACTTTCCACTATTTCTTCCAACACCAACATCGACTATGGTTATTACAATTTCTCCACCGGAGACGGCCCTAACAGAGCCAACGCCATCGCTCTTTGTCGAGGAGACCGGCCCATCGACGAATGCCGAAGCTGCGTTTCTAACGCTACTATCACTATTTTACAGAGTTGTCCGAACCAAACTGAGGCGGTGATTTTGTACAACTCTTGCCTGCTTCGTTATTCAAACAGATCCATACGTAGCAACACTGATATTCCAGTTATTCCCTCTCCACCTAACGTACTAGACTTTAATGGATACGATCCAGCACGCACAAGCTTATTGAACAGATTAAGAGATGAAGCTGCATCAGGCTCGTCTACTCGCAAGTTGGCGACAGGAACAATCGATGCCCCATCGTCCCAGAGCATATACGGGCTGCTTCAGTGCGCTCCTGACTTATCGCAGCCAGAATGCGAGGATTGCTTGAATCGAGCCATACGATATATTCCTTCGTGTTGTAATGAATCGAACGGAGCACGAATATTTCCGTCTGTTTGTATTCTGTGGTATGAGAACTTCCGCTTCTACAGCGAATCGCCCTCACCACCACCTCCATCGTTGTTGTCACCACCGCCTCCGCCAGTCGGTAAGTTTACACTGTTTTTGCCATTAACTGCGCCTTGTTTAATCCTCCATAAGATTCTCTATCATTTCATCTCACCCGTAAGTTTGAGGCTGGAATGCGTGCAATTGATTATAAATGGGGAAAAATTACAATAGGACAATGTTTTGCAATTAAAAACTCAGGTACTGGTTTGAACTATTATTAAACTGTCATCTCATATGATTTTGGTTGAATTTGCAGGAGAAGAAAGTAACAAAGCTAGAACCATCGTTACCATAGCAATCACCTCTGTCATTGCATTCACCTCTGTCACTGCATTGATTCTACCATTTCCATTATTTTAATATTTAGAAGGAGAAAGTCCGCAAACAGTCACTATGTGCAAGTTTCTCTGCGGAAGATTAAAGTTTTCAATTATAGTATGGCCAGTTTTTTCTTTATTCTTATAAATAGATGCTTGAACCACAAAGCTTGTTGTATCAATTTTTATTAATAATTTTTTCTTTATGATTTTTTTTTAATTTTGGAATTTTCACGTAAATTTAGTATTTACTTGTTTTTTTTTCTCTTTTCTAAATCTTATTTGTTATTTCAACAATTGGTAGAAGCGAAGTTCAAGGTTTTTGAAAATTAAAGTTTTTGATTAATAGAAAGTTAAACGAGTTTGAGATTTTGATTTTGAAAAAAGAAATTGAAAAACAAATTTCTTGTTTTTTTGTTTTTTATTCTGCCCTGCCCGAAGCTGCCCAGAAGCTTGCCCTGCTCGCCCGTCATCTTCTCCATCAAAAGGAGCTGCCCAAGATCTGTTCTCCCTCCTGCAGCTGCCCGAAAGCTGCTTCTGCTGCCCGCGATTAGAGTGTTCTTCATCAAGCAGAAGCAGCGCTTCTTCCGCAGCGAAGAACCAACGCTGCGCGTCGTCGATCGTCGAAGAACAGAAGCGGCAATCCGCAACAAACGCGTCTGATCCGCACGAACGCGTCATCGTCGGTCGTCGGTCGTTTCAGAACAGAGAGAGGAGAAACGCCGACCAGTTGCTCTCGCCGTCGTCCGTCGGTTAACCCGTCCCACGCCCGCCGTTCGTAGATCCAGAACAGAGGAGAGACGCCAATCAGTCCGCCCGTCGCCGACCTGTCACGACCCGGAAGGGGGCCGGACAGAAACGCCGGGCCAAACGACCCGATCTTCGTAGAAGACCCGATCGCCCAGCCCAAGGCTAGTTAAATTGTTGCGGAAGACTTGTATAAATACCCAGCCGCGACCCACTTGTGATGGGCCACGGTCCATATAGTGATTGCAAGATTAATTAATAATACGGAAATAATAAACTTAAGAATCCAAATAACTACTGTGCATACAATCCCAAAAAAAATCCAACGACCAAGTTTGGTATTTCTACAGTCATCCAAACTAAAAATTATACAAACATCCCGAATATCTCTAAACGATAAATAAAAGTTTAACAAGTTGGAACCTATGAAATAGAATAAAGTCCCTACTCTGGATCTCACTCTGGTTTAATTAATCTTCTCTTTACCTGGGAAAAATAAGTCGATTGGGGTGAGTGACTAGCTCAGTATGGAATTTATACTAAATACTATGCATGTGTAAAACTTGTTTTACCTTTTCTTGAAAAGCATGAGTTTCGGGAAACGTGCACATTTTAATAAAAACATTCAACTCCTTTTCGTCTCAAAGATATCAGGCTCGAAGGCCTCCGACGAGGTATTTAGAAAACATGGTTGCATACATAGGCAACTATATGTTTGAATACTCTCGTCGTGTTTTATACCGAAAATCGTAGTCCGTGAAAAGGGAGGGTCACTCATGGACTCCTCCGAACAAATACACAGAAAGGCGGCCCTTAGCACAAGCAACACCTCATGAGTCAGGAGGAAGAAAAATGACGGCGGTCCGTAGACCCGACCCGTCTTCCAGGGAGTCATGAGCAAATTCCGTCAACGACTCGCCCGTGATATATATATATATATATATAATACAAATGACGGCGGTCCGTAGACCCGACCCGTCTTCCGGGGTGTCATGAGCAAATTTCGTCAACGACACACCCGTGATTCCAGGGTGTCATGAGCAAATTCCGTCAACGACACACCTGTGGTATACCCTGATCAGGTTTTTCACACAGCGCGCAAACAAACCATCTCCACGCAGCAGGAGATGTACCGGGGATAGCCTCCTGATACTTTGACGCCCGGACCGTTCAAAGTGCCAAGAGGTTCTATCCATCCCGTAATAGTATCCAGTATTTCACACAATGAAATCAAATGCACGAAAGTAAACGTGTAAAACTTTCATACATACATAACATAAAAGCTGACGTGCTGTCGAACAATCCCCATCAGGTTTTTCATGTGTGGTATTCCACAAACTAGGGTTTCATTTTGAAAACTATGCAATGCGATGCAAGCAACTAAGTATAAAGCCCCTACCTCGACGACGATCTCCCCTTTTAACCGAAGGAGCAGTAATCTCGATTGCCGGCTCAATGTCCTCGAACTCGTCAGAGCCTATAAATATGTCAAACACAATAATTGAAATCAACATGCCAAAAACAATGACTAGAAGGGTCCTATATCAGGGTAGGAGCCCAACCAATGTGTAAGTGACATATCTAATAATTCCCTAATCAAATCCTTCAACACTGAAGATTAAGTGAAATAATCTTATACCGAGTCTAAGCTTACATTTATCCTTAATAATCAAAGCAAGACTCCAACTCATCTATCATTCCATCAACAGACCCATCTCCCATATTTAATAGTGACCTAAACTCGCATTCATACTTTTATAAACCACAACGCAACAACTGGGCAATGAAAATTGTAGCACATTTTACAGTGAACATATCATTAACTTCTCTATTCAAACTTCAATTGAACCCAAAATCCAAACCTTCATAATTCCAACAAAATAGGGAACAAGAAAATTAACATAACAAAACTTCCTAAAGTTATCACCCGAGGCAAAACTCCAATCCAAACCTCACTTCACCCTTTTAACACTACTGTCCGTTCATCCATTTACCACAATCTTTAATCTCAAGTAAAACCATCAACCTAACATATATCCTTAGCAAAACCAAAACAAAGCAGTCATATTGAATACAGAACCCAACATCAACATCTAACGTTTAACCAAATATTAATTTGTAGAAAATTTCAGTGGCGAACAGGACCCAAATGTTGAAATAGACATCCATTCAGCAAAACGCCCAATCCAAAATATACAGAATCTGAGCGAAACGAGATTAACCAAAATCACAGCAAGCATTGGACATTTTCTTACCAAAAATCGAAGAATGGGGAACCCGAATGCTCCTTCCCTTCGCTGTTCGGTCCCCTGCGTCCAAAACTGTCCGAATCCAGCATGTAACCCCAACGAAATCCAAGATTGAAACTGAAACTTGAGCTAAACCGACATTCACTCACCAGAGTCTCAAAATCGGAGAAGAAATCCTCAGGCGAACCCCCACAGTCGGAGCCGTTTGCTCACCCGCCGTCGCTGGTTCCCGCTGGAACAGAGCACACAACCGCCGTGCTTGAAAATGCTGGACTACCCGCACCGGTCTTCGGTCGGGATCGCCTGCCCAGAGTCGATCGCCCCTCTTCTCCCGCGAGTCGTCCAGTGCCGTCCCTCCCGTTTGCGAAGGAAGTGAAGGAAGCAGGGTAAAAAATGGAAAAGATGACCTATTCCCTTAAATTTCCCCTTTTTTTCAAATTCGCCCTTCTACTTTCCACTCAATTAATTTCCCATCTCTATTTCACTTCATTATATATATATATGTGTATATATACACATCTTTTCGTCTAAAACCTCATTCCATTCTATTCTCTTCCTCTTAATCCATTCAGTGTCGTTTATCGGTCTAACCAATTCTCCAGATTCTAATTTCTCAAATAGATTTTTCCTTTCTGGATTTCCAATTTAACTGATTTGATGTGACTGACCAAAATTTCATTCGTGCCATTACGCAATAATTCGCGTCAACTGCTCAACGTCATGCCAAATTTAAATACGAAAAAAAAAAATTTCACGAGAAATTTTATCTTCTTAAAATTTCTCAGGTTTTACACGACCAATCTCCGTTAAACGTCCAGCCGATTGAAAAACCAGCAGTGAATATTTTTGGAATTGCAATTCGTAAATCTTAAATTTGCAGTTGCTATTGCCTTAGATTTAGTCTGGCATTGCGGGGTTATTGTTTCTGAATATTTTGGAGGATTATTTCTAAAATATTTGGGATATTGGATTATTCTAGAATATTTGGCCCGTCAATTTTGAGAAGATATTCTATTAGATTTTTGGGAGAAAAATTCTGATTTTTTAGGATGACTTCGATGAAATATGAAATTTCGATGTTGGATCGGAATATAAAGTTTTTGATATGACAGATAAAGATGCGGGATATTCTTGCTCAGATGGAATTGGACAATACGCTATTGGAGTTCGAAAAGAGGAAGCTGATCAGAAAGGAAAGCAACCAATGAATTTTGGTACAAGTGCGGATGCCTCATACGGATGCCATTTTGCGTCCGAAAGTCATATTCAGACGTGATTTACTAGAATTAGGACACCAATTCTCATCCCAATTCGCGGTACTAGCAGCAACAGTGGACTTTCGGATGAATGCGGATGTCAACTCACGCCAAAACTTTCCAGAATTACGTATAATTAGGGACTTCAACAATTGAAATTTGGTCTTCTTAGCATTTAACTCAAACCCATGCGTCCTGGAGACACGCCCGAAGACATAGAACATATTTCTCCACCCTGTCTCCTCCTTTTTGTCCAGGTACATTTGATTTAAGTCCATCCTCTCTTCCATTTTCAGAAAACGTTTCTCTTCTTGCGTGTGAGTGTGAGGTCCTTCGACTAGTTGGAGTCGCTGGATTTGCGATGTTAGAATTCTTCAACAAATGTAAGAAATTGAGTAAGAGTCTTGGTCAGAGGAGGCCCTACACCACAAGTAGAGTAAATTGTTTTCGTTGTTTGAATTTCTTACGTGTTCCTTTGTGTGAATTCTATGACTTTGACTCCTAACGATGTTTGGTTGGTTAGTTCCTTGTGTAATTGATACATAGACTTGTAAGAAGCTGGTATTGAGACATACCTAATGAAGATGAGAGAATGATAATACAATTGCTAACCACTTTGTTATGGCTTGGTTACTCTTGGTTGATTTTAGAGACTTCTCATTCTTGAAGAAATGTTTGGTTTCCATTGTTGTTTAATTTCTATGATTGTTGTGTTTTAATTTCATGATTATCTCTTTTATGCAGAAAACTCTTTAGTTAGAGTAGATTAAAATCATAAACACAAAATCAGTATTAGTTTCTTATTAAATTTCAAAGCATATATATATGTTATTATATGTTGTTGTCTCTTGAGAGCTATCAAGTCATATACCCTGCACGCACGTTTTGCTCGCTGTCATATATTGTTAATTCTTGTGGATTTTTAAAAGTATGTTAACACGTTTTAATTATTGTTCAATTCACTGTTGTTTGGGTTTTCATTCTTTGTCAATTCTATGATATAACAGTACGTTTATATTAATGTAGATTAACTGATAATTCACTTAATATATGCTGTTAATTCCTGTTGAATCTCAAATCATGATGACATGTTTTAGTCCATGATAATCTCGTTGTTATGCACTATTTTATGTCAAAAAATACAACATGAGAACATGTTCGTTTGCGGATTATTTTGGATGAACCTTAAAGCATGTACACACGTTTTACTTCGCTACCATATGTTGTATTTGTTGTTAATATATATATATATCATGTTCGTTCGTTTTATTTTGCTGTCATACCTTGTATATTACTGTCGAATTATGATGCACATATGTGAGGTTTTACACTATTAAGATAATCGTTGTCAATATATAAATATATAAAGCACGTTTGCTCATTACTTCGCTGTCATACTTTGTAATTACTGTTAGTTTATAAAGCATGCATACTCATTGTTAATTCACAGACTTAATTCATATTTTCCTGACAAATTATTAAACATCTTGCACGTTTTACTTGCTATCATAAATCGCTCTTTTCTGCTGCATTTTAGAGTACATTAGCATGTTTATTAACTGTTTTAATTACCATCATGCGTAGTTATTTTCTGCTAGTTCGGAGCATGTTTTAGCTCGCTGTTGTGTTTCCCATTTTACTGGTAAATCGTTAAGCATTTTATACGTTTTAAATTACCTGTTAGGCTTAGCATTTTATTGTTAAGTTATAAAGCATGTTGCACGTTTTTAATTCGCTGTTGGTATTCGTTATTAGTTCTCTTATTTTGCTGTTCGTAATTATTGTTCGTTCTACGATATTTATTAACTAATGCTCGGTAGCTTTAGTTGCTGAAATTCCATGATTGATTTCTGTAGCTCATTCCATTGTTACTCTGGGATTCTTGATAGAATAGATTTTGTGAATTTATGGAATAGGTGATATTATTCATAATTTTATTTTTCACATTGCATTATCATACATTACAATAATAGAAATCTTAGAAAATACCCCGAATGAGTTGGTATTCATACAATGAGAAGAAAATGATAAAAGAAAAGATAGTAAAGAGATTGGGGATCTGGGAGGTGGTTCGGGTCTAACATGTAGACTCGGATAGAATTATACCTTTCCCTTATCAAGTCGTGAGAGCTTGGGTACTCTAGAGTGTTAGATACTCAATCCCCATCACTCTCCCTGTCAGGATCCTCCAATCTCCCAACTTGAGATACAATATGTAACTGTGAATAAAGAACAGTTTGGACGGATTCTATTCTGACATAAAGAGTTAGATGCATTCATACTGTATATCTCAATTTCTTATTAAACCTTTGAGCTTACAGTTTACTTGTGATGTAGGTAAATGTCAAGATATGGTAGTTCCCGAAGCAAAGAAGGAAGCATTCCCCATGGAGCACTTGAATTATTCGACGAAGCAGACCTGCGAGATTATGGCTCATAATAAATAGAAGTTTTATTTTGAAATGATTTCTAATTTGAACTATGGTTTATAAAAATATAAATTTCTTTGAAGTTGAAGGGTGTTTTGCTTTAGGCCAGAGTGATTCCCACAGTGACGTCAGAAAGGAGTTAACTATTTTAAAATCACAAGGCAAGGAGAAAAATCTTTTTAACCCTTACAAAAATAAGCTTCCCTTTGACTTGATTTTCTCTGCAGTGTATCAATGCTTCTTCCACGACCAGGAAGACCAGGCTTATTGGTGGGAAGATACAGTTCTCGCCAACAAGATGATCCAACAATAATGGTTGCACTCAATCTTTACTGCTCATGTTTCGGTTTCTTGTTCTTAATATTCTTCCCTCAAAAAACTCGCTTTTCATCTTCTTTCCCCAACCATTTTTCATCTTTGCTTCTCGTTTTAACGATGATGATGAAAATAATAATAATTTCTTATGCTTCATCAATCTAATTCCGATTGGATTTGTCCAAAATCTCTTTTTCTACTTAAACAAAAGTGAATGTCAGAATAAAATTTTAAAAAATTACAAATTAACCCTCGTATTTTGTGATGAATGCAACTCAACTATTATAGTATTTTATTACAATACAATCAGGACTGATACGTCCATAAATCATGTCCTCAATTAAAATAGAAATAAAATAAAATAAATAATAATAATAATAATGTTTAGGGTAAATGACAAATCAACCATCGCAGTTTGTTATTAATGACAAGTCAACCACTATGATATTTTTTCTAATAAGTTAACCACTAAAATTTAAAAAATTAACAAAGAAAACATCGAGGAATATTTTGAGACCAGAGACCGCAATTTCATTGACTCTAAAATCAGAGTCTCGGATATTCAGAGACCACAAAATTCGCGGTCCCTACAGTAAGAGACCGCGAAATTGACTCGCAGATGTCCAGTTCTTAGCATTCTCAAACCCATTTCTGCAACTCTCGAAGTCATTAATGGCTTCATCGATCTCCTCTTCACTGTTCATCACGAACGGCCCGAACTGCACCACCGGCTCATTCAACGGCTCTCCTCCCACCAAAATAAACCTCAGCTCCTTCTTCGACGACCTATTCCAGGCCTTCAAACAGTCGCCGGAGCCGAGAAGAAGAAGATGGTGAGCCGTCGCTGCCATTGGAATGGACCCTCCGAACTCTCCTTCGCCTTCTAAAACGTAGACGAAGGCGTTGTAAGAAATGGGTATGGGCTGAAGAAGATGCGCTCCTGGTTTGAGAGTGAAGTCGAGATAAATGGTGGGAGTTTTCGTATAAACTGGAGATTTCACTCCCATGGCGGATCCTGCAATTACTCTTACTTTGATCCCATCTTTTGACGCTTCTGCTATTTCTCTGCTCGGAATTTCTTGGTAACTTGGTTGAATCCTGCGCCATTTTAAGGAGAAAACTTATGAGTTTATGCGTAATCTACAAAGTTTTAGAGAGAGAATTGAATACATTTTGTGTTTAGAAGAGAGATTGATCCAGAGCTGCAAACCCGTCTGGGTGCCAGTGGAGATGGGAGTTTCAGAATGAACAATCCCTCTCCCTGCTGTCATCCATTGAAGGCCTCCTGCACTTATTCTTCCCTTGTGTCCTTGGAAGTCTTCATGCTCAATAGTTCCCTAACGTGGTTCTTCAATTGCACGCGGTCTCTGGAACGAGACCGCGAAATTCGCGGTCTCTGACTATCAGAGACCGCAAAATTTCGCTGTCTCTTACTATCAGAGACCGTGAAATAGTCTCAAAATGTCGCTCGATGTTTATTTTATTTTTTTTTAAATTTTAATGGTTAATTTATTAAAAAAAATATCTTGATTTATCATTGATTACAAATCACGACGTAGATTTGTCATTCACCCTAATGTTTAAGAATCAGTCATCTAGATAAACCCCAGAAAAAATGTTTAATATAATTGTTAGAAAAAATAAAATTCAAATTAAAAACTGAATAAATTTATGGCGAGGAAGAAAGTCAAAAGAGTTGGCTGGAAAACTAGCTTATCGATCTGGGTTTATTCAAACTATCATTTTAGCCTCCAACCCGAAGGAAGCCTTGCTCAGACTGTTGAATTTTCAAAACGAAAAGACAGTCCCACGGGATTTCCTGCTATTTTGATTAGTTGCTGAAGAACAAGCATTGGCAATAATAATGGAATCTCTCAATTTGAATGGAACTAGTGACCCAAATTGAATGGAACTGATAAATGACCACGACATGCATCACATGCTTACTGGACCACGCAAAATGTCTTTACGCCGAAGCATAGCATCATGCTAAGTTGCGTCTTAATTCACGTATTTCCAACTTTCGATCAAAAAAATTGATTTTGGGACGATATACACCAAAAACTCGTTCCAACACTTATACCAACGAAAGAGACAATATCTACAGCGGATCAAGTTCGTTCTGCAGCAGAACGCATTTGTTTCGCAGCATACCAGAAAGAGCTTCAATCTGCTACAGAACGAACTCACTTTACTGTGAAACAAATACATTCTGGTGCAGAAAGAACTCGTTTTGTTGCAGAACAAATGCTAGCGCCTTTGGAGGAGGGTCATCTTTGATCATGACCGTCCATCCTCGTTGCGGGATGTCCATCCCTCAATCCAATGACATGAATCATCGTCCGTTGTTGATCCCTGAACATGAATCATCTTTTATTTAATAAAAGTCATTGCATGGCAACTATAAGAAAAGCCGTAAGTAAACAATTGCGGATTGTCGTATTTTTAGGTCCCAACACTTGCAATATTATGTTGGGAAAAATACAGATAACATAGAGAATTGAAATTGGTACGAACAATAATAGCAGATGAGACTAAAAAAATATCAAGAAGTAAGAGTAATATCAGAGAAATATAGACACCGAGAATTTTACGTAGAAACTCAAATCGGGAAAAAATCACGGAGACCGAGTTCAGAAAGATCTCACTATGAAATACAGGATTTACAATACTTTTCTAGAATTGAATATTCTAGAAAATATTCACTAAGAGAAAAAACACAACTTTTAAATTTCTCGTACACAAATACACCTCACTTATTTTTTCCTCGCTTTCTTTTCTCTTCCTCCAAAAACTCTCTCTATTTTTCTATTCTCTCTCTCCCTCTCTTCTTTCTCTTCCTCTCTTCATTTTGTAATGATTTGAACACGACGAAGAGAACGCCTGGGCGACTAAAAGAGGAGGAGAATTTCTCCTTTGATTATCTTTCCTCTCACGTGTGGCTAGTCAAAGGAGCCCTATCATATTGTACTCATCTTTTTATTGTTAAGTGACTTGGTCAATGGGCACAAACCATATGACTAAATAAATAATAATTTTGTTTCGTCAGTATCATAACTGCTGCCCAGAAAGCACGATCAGAACCAGTCCGGAAGAACAAGCACAATGGAATCTCTCAATTTCAGATCCTTTTTCCTCCTTTCTTTATGTTTCAAACTCTCTCTCTATTCCGCTTTTTCCCAACCCGATTATGTGCAACCAACCTGCTATGATGACTCTGGTTTGTACACCGACGACAGCCCCTTCAAGACTAATCTCGACACCGTACTTTCCACTATTTCTTCCAACACCAACATCGACTATGGTTATTACAATTTCTCCCAAGGAGACGTCCCTAACAGAGCCAACGCCGTCGCTCTTTGTAGAGGAGACCGGCCCATCGACGAATGCCGAAGCTGCGTTTCTAACGCTACCATCTCTATTTTACAGAGTTGTCCGAACCAAAATGAGGCGGTGATTTTGTACAACTCTTGCCTGCTTCGTTATTCAAACAGATCCATACGTAGCAACACTGCTATTCCAGTTATTCAATCTCCACCAAACGTACGAGACTTTAGTGGATACGATCCAGCACGCACAAGCTTATTGAACAGATTAAGAGATGAAGCTGCATCAGGCTCATCTACTCGCAAGTTCGCGACAGGATCAATCGATGCCCCATCGTCCCAGAGCATATACGGGCTGCTTCAGTGCGCTCCTGACTTATCGCAGCCAGAATGCGAGGATTGCTTGAATCGAGCCATACGATATATTCCTTCGTGTTGTAATGAATCGAACGGAGCACGAATATTTCCGTCTGTTTGTATTCTGTGGTATGAGGTCTTCCGCTTCTACAACGAATCGCCCTCACCACCGCCTCCATCGTTGTTGTCACCACCGCCTCCGCCAGTCGGTAAGTTTACACGGTTTTAGCCATTAACTGCGCCTTGTTTAATCATCTCTATCATTTCATCTCACGCGTAAATCGTATTCGTGATTCGAGTTTGAGGCTGGATTGCGTGTAATTGATTATAAATGGGGACAAATTACTATTTAATTTGCAGCCAATTATCAATACATTATTAAACTGTCTTCTCGTATTATTTTACTTCTGATTCAATCAATGGGACGGCTGAATTTGCAGGAAACAAAGCTAAAACCATCATTATCATAGCGGTCACCTCCGGCACTGCTTTGATCCTTATCATCGCCATTTTCATTGTTTTAATGTCTAGAAAGAGAAAGCGTGCAAATACGACAGAGAGAGTAAAGAGTAAGTTTTAATTCAGCTTAAATGTTTGCATTGTTCCCATTCACTCATTTTTGTTTAATATCTTCGAAACTATCCTCGCACCATACCATTTTTCATAACTTCTAGCATTTCCTATAACGGAATTTCTTACTAATCATTTCAATACTCCTGAACATATTAAAATTTTGGCTAAAACTAACTATCACACATGTTTTGAATGCATTCCAAGGTCTTTCTTTGCGAGAACGAGACCAAGACGAGGATGAAATTTTCACAGATGAGACAATGCAATTTGACTTTGCTACTATTAAGGCAGCAACTGATGATTTTTCTGTTGCAAACAAGCTTGGACAAGGTGGATTTGGCTCCGTTTATAAGGTAAGAAAGCATAGATTATCTAGAATGGATACTAAATACCAAACTTTTTGCTATTAGTCTCATAATTTGTCTAATAGTTTCCTATCCATATTCTAGGGTAAGCTATCTAATGGAAAAACCATTGCGGTGAAGAGGCTCTCTAGGAACTCGGGTCAAGGAGACCTTGAATTTAAAAATGAAGTCCTCTTGGTCGGTAGGCTTCAACACCGAAACTTAGTGAGGCTCTTAGGATTCAGCTTGGAAGGACATGAGAGGCTTCTTGTTTATGAATTTGTGCCCAATGCAAGTCTTGATCAATTTATATTTGGTATGCTCCATGTTTCCACCATTATTTACTCAAAATTCATTTAATTGCTTAACTACATATTTTACACAGCTTGGAAAGTTTAGTACTTATTGTTTGAAGTATATGAATTTAGAAAAGTTAGTTACTATTGATATATTGTATGAGTGTATAGATCCACAAAGACGTACAAGTTTAGACTGGGACAGGAGATTCAGAATCATAGGTGGCATTGCTCGAGGACTACTCTATCTTCATGAAGATTCTCGGCTTAGAATTATTCATCGCGATCTCAAAGCCAGCAATATTTTGTTGGATGCAGAAATGAATGCCAAAATAGCAGATTTTGGCATGGCAAAACTGTTTGAAGTGGACGAGACTCAAGGGAACACTAGCAGGGTAGTGGGTACCTAGTAAGTTTCATAAAATTTTGTTATGTTTATCCTATGGCCTTCAAAGTAAGATTCTCTTCGTGAATACAATTAACATAAAACAAATACTTTGAGACACCCTAATAAATAAATTATTGTGAATTATTACATTCTTTTATTGCTTTTGATTAAGTCTTCTTGTATTGTCATTTACAGTGGTTATATGTCACCAGAGTATGTTTTCCATGGACAATTTTCAGTAAAATCTGATGTCTACAGCTTCGGCGTAATAATTCTTGAGATGATTAGCGGCCAAAAGAACAATTGCTTCCACAATGGAGAAAGAGAGGAAGACCTCTTGAATTTTGTAAGAATTAACAATAATAGGGTCAACATAAATTGTAATGATTGTCGTCTCTAAAACTTTATGGTTAAATGAAATTGTTCCAGGTTTGGAATAGCTGGAGGGAAGGAAGAGCTTCAAGCGTAATAGACCCAACCCTAACTTCAGGTTTAAAAAATGAAATGATGAGATGCATTCACATCGGTTTGTTGTGCGTTCAAGAAAACCCAGCCCAAAGACCAACGATGGCATCTGTGGTTCTAATGCTCAACAGCTTCTCTCTCTCCCTCCCCGTCCCAGCCAGAATTGCATTTTATACGAGCAGTAGCATCATTGAAGCAGAGCAGACAGAGTCAGCAGGTTCCAAAAGCAACTCCCTTGGCCAGTCAAGTGAAGCTTCTATTACAAAGAGTGATATGTATCCTCGATAACTCTTCCAAGCAGACAAGCATATGGAACAAGACATGACAATGCAACAGAAGACAAAGTCACGCTCTATTTTACATTTCTTAAGAAGTGGAGACATTATACTCATTTTTTAAGTCTTAAATATTCTCATTTGAACAAGTGTGTTATTTTTCAAAAAAAAAAAAGATGGAGGGCGTAATATTACTTCAACACTAAATATATTTTTACGTACTAAATAAAAATAAAAAATCTTCGCCAAAGGATCAAATAAAAACACTCAACAAAGAAAGGAAAAGAAGAAATGGACACCTCCATAGTGTTAAGCTACTTTTTTCTCTACAATCCTTACTTGAAGAAAAAAAAAAGAGTTTTATGGGGTGATCAAATAACTCAGTAGAGATCTTACATGTAACGACCCGTAACTTATTTTATTTGAAAATGCGTAAAATTTAATAATTTTTCTTTATAAATACAGCGGAAGACTTTTCGTTCTGAAAACTAGTTAAAAGACTATAATTGAAATATTTTTATTAAAACATTTGTAAAACATTGCGGAAGTCCTTTTTAAATAAAACGAACCTTTAAAATATAGTTTAATTACTTTACAAAGTCCTTTACAAAACTCTTTTACAAACCATCTTTCTTTAAATCTCTTTAGTTTAGTCAGACATAAGATCTACGCGTGTAAATCCTTCATCAACTGCTCCTTAACCTATTCTCATGTGCGTGTACCTACATCGCAAGACTTAACAAATGAGCCTAAGACTTAGTAAATGATATAAAATAAAATGTACAATGCATATGTCATGCAACTTTGAAAATTTCTTTTCATTTTCCATTTCTGTTTCTATTCCTTTTTTTTTGCCTCTCCATTTTTTTTTTCATTTTCTTGATTTAAACTTTACTTTATCTTGAAAGACGTTGGAGATGTCTAAATTTGACGAGGAGAAGCAGCCAACTCAACCTCACATCTTCAAACGACCCCTTTTATCTTTATCTTTATCTTTATTTTATCTTGAAAGCGTTGAAGATGTCTAAACTTGACGAAGAGGAGCAGCCTACTCAACCTCATATCCCTAGATGACCCCTTTTATCTTTATCTTTATTTTATCTTGAAAGACGTTAGAGATATTTAAACTTGATGAGGAGAAGCAGCCAACTCAACCTCACATCCCCAAACGACCCCTTTATATTTATCTTTATCTTTATTTTATCTTAAAAGGTGTTGGAAATGTTTAAACTTGACGAGAAGGAGCAGCTAACTCAACCTCACATCCATATACGACCCCTTTTACATTCATTTCTTTACATTTCATAAGCGTTTCGTTTCTTCTTCGTTTCCTCTTCGTTTCTTTTTTAAAATCATGCTTAAAAACTCATTTTCGTATCTTTTGAAAACCGTGATGCATGATGTCCATGAATGTATACAATCTCTGTCATATGATTAAAGAAATCTAATAAAAAAACCAACATACAATTCACAGATTATGCTTTCTAAAACGGTAGACATGCTATTTAAAACAATAGGCTTGCTTATAAAACAATAGACATGCTTATAAAACTGTAGGCATGCTCAACATTTTATTATTCTAATAAAGCGGTAAACAAATCAACGTGCATCTCTTATTCTTGCGATGTAGGGCCCTAAGGACCAAAGTATATGCGTATCACTTAACTGCAGTCCTTAGTGCGTTTAACTCTTTATCCTTTTTCCCATTAATACTTTCAAAATAATTATCATTTATTTATTAATATATTTATCAATTATAAACTCCAACTTTGATATCGTTATTCTTCGTTTATTCATTCAATAATACATTTCACATTTCCGTCCAATTATTTTCATCGACCAATTATCCAATAATTATTCATTAATAACTAACCACCAAGTTTCCATAAACCTTACCGCTTAATAAATCTCAATATTTAACTTCACTCTACAATTCATTATCTTTTAATGGTTTCTATTTCATTGCTTAATTCCATAATTTCAACCAACAAGTATTCAAACTTCTAGCTTATGTACGAATAAAACTTCACAAACCATATATTCATTCTAACAAATTTCTCAAAACTAATAATCCGCAAGTAGTAGTTTATTTCACCCACACATGTTCATTAACAGAATAACCACCCAATTTAAACTATCTACAAGATTATACATCCCAAAGAAATAGAAAGGATATATCCAATATTTCCCTCAACCTATTCCATAACCAAAGCAGAGAACAACATCCATGCACAATATTTCATAAAAGCCAGGAGTAGCTCAACAGCAAAGGTATAATCATCAATATATATAAGGTGAATCAAACAGAGAACACAGAGCACTCTTCATCCAATACTATCCATAATTAATACAGAGAAAAACCTTCCAAAATTCAACAACCGTGCAAGAACCACAAGGGACAGAGAGTTCAACATCAATAAGTCACAGTAAGCAATTACATTCCATAGTTAAGATGAAAGAAGTCCTTACCCAAAGAACACCCGAGGGTAGATCGGCCAGCTCCCTTGTTTTCTTCCTCTAGAGACACCCGGCACCCCCACACAGAAGCTCAAAACTTCACCCGCGAGCTCACTGTCCTCTCACTCTATTTTCAGCTCTCAATTCTCTAGAGAGGAGTTCTATATAAGCAAAGAGGATACTGCAACGTTGATGGATAATCACCCACATCAAGGAGGGTGGTCTAATGCTTCATCACCACGTGGAAGATTTGTTATCATCTTGGTAGAAGCAGCTGAATAAATACCTGCTCCGATTCACCACGAAATCGGCCGCATACCAGCAGACCACAGCCCGACTACAGTCTACTTGAAATCCCCTGCCTTCACCAATCCGCCTCAGCCAAAAGCCGAATCACCCAATCAAAAGAAACTAGGGAGAAGAAACCGAAACATGAATTGTCGACTTAACACGGCCAGGAAATCGCTGCCCCAAATCGCGATTGCATTCGGGTTGAACGAACCCGTGCCCTAGCTCCGCACGGTTCGCACCCACGGTTTGTCGTGCTGATGACCAGCAGCCTACACATGCTTGGATTCGCACGTCGAACCCGAGCCTTCATCGTCGTCATTGTCCCTTCCGTCGTTTCCCGCTCTCCTGCTCTCGGTCTCTCTCTTCTCTTCGTTCTCACTCTCCTGCGACCCCTCTCCCTCTTTTCTCTTAAAAGTGAACCGGTTCACAAAGGAGAACTGGTTTACTCCTCCATTTAATTTCTTCTTTTCCCTTATTTCTCCCTAAGCCGAACCAGAGTTAAACAGGTTCACTTCCCATTCTTTTTCTTTAATTTCTTCTTTATTTTTTTCTTAATTTAATTAATTCCCACTTTCATAAATTAATATTAGATATATATTTTTATGCATTAAATATACGTATCATGTAATATTTACCATTATTTATTTGATTTATTAATAATATTAAAGTTTTTATTTTTATTTTGGGAGAAGATTCCCTAAAGGAAAGATTTTCCCCTCAAGCGTTTCCTTCTTTTTCGCCTTCCTTTACTATTTTAAACAGAATCTCCTTTTTTCAAGCAATATACCTCTCGATCTCCCTCTCTCGTTCTGACATCCGCATCTCCATCCTTCACCTCGTCAATTTCATTCTCCAAGGCCCAAACACCTTCTACGAATTTGAGAAGATTTTTGGACAATCAATCGAACGTCGTCAAAACAAGTTGAAAACAGGGGACAACTCTATTGATCAAATTCGATCAATTATCGGTAAAAATCTAATCTTGCCTTCCTATTGTGACTATGAAATTGGAACTCTTATTTGAGATTGTTCTATGTAATGAAAAGGGGAGGTGTTGTTGCTTGGAGGAGGTGAACTACCAAAGCTTCCTGTGGTCGAAATCGAAGCACCAAAGGTATACAAAATTCTAATTTTTTCTTTCGATCATTCCTTCAATTGTTGATGATCTATTGTTTAGATTTTGGATTTCTGCTTGTTGGGTTTATTAGTAGAATTTTTTTTGCAATTATTGTTGACTGAAAATTTTGGATGAAACCATGATTAAATCACTCGGCTAGCTTGAGCTTTGGAATGCTTGCCGCGACATTCGTCTCTTCAGTTACCAATCAAACTGGACGATTGGCCGAGACAGAGAATCTCGGCTAGGGATGGGTTTAGCGCGTCACAATGGAGGTGGCTTCGGGACGAATGCTTCTCTGCCCGCGAGGCTCAGCCACAATCCAGAGACGTGTGGTCTACGGGCCAAATGAAGTATCAAGCCTTGAATTTGGTCTGCATATTGCAGACCAAACCAATGGGCTACGACCCAATTTGGTTTTGGGCTGCAGTCCAAAACATGTTTGGGCCTGTTTCTTTTTGCCATAATTGAGATATTATATTACCCCTATTAGATGAGATTAAATTTTAGATAATAATTGGGAATGTTTAGGTATAAAATTTAATACCTTAATTTTTAGATAGGTATTGTGAACAGATGGATTTGAGCTTTTTGGATTATTTGGGTTTTGGGATTTAGCCAGTGTATGCTACTTTGAGGTAGAGATTTATTTTATGCACTACATTGCATAATTCTTTTTTTTAAGTGAATATTTTGAGATTTATCTCATACTAAAATGACATGTCCATTTACGACCGCCAGATTTTTGTATTATATTATATTTTCAATGTACACGTTTCAATTAAGCATGCATTAAATATTTCTAGATCAACTTGGTCATGTGAATCAAGTTTGATCGACCCAGTCTGAGGTCTATTTTAATTTCACACATTTTATCATGCGGAATGTGTGTTGTTGTGAAATGGGTAATAGGAGATGTGTGACATATCCTTAGGTTCAAATCCCTAAAGTGCAAATAGGTAATAAGACAGTTGTATGTGTCGTGTCCTTGAGTTGCAAATCTTTAAACCTGATCAGGGTATTTCTTTGGCTTTTGCGATCCCCGAGCATCAATTTTATTCTGTTATGTCTTTGGCATAGTGTGTCCGGAGTCCGTGAGTGGCTCTATTTTCACTGTGATTTTTAATTTGTGCAACAATGATTTATTTTAATTACGTACCACATGTTAGTGGGTGATTTCATATACATGCCCTTTTGTACCCTATTTTCTGAAAGGAATTTATGAAATGTGAGTTTTAAATTCATGCATGCTTAAACATCTATTTTAATTAAATTTTTATTTAAAAACATAATCCCTATTAAGTATAGTCAACTCACCCTAATGACACATTTCAAGATTTTATCCGTTGGATTTTCAGTTGCCAAGTCAATTTTAGATCCGGCGAAGTTTAATTTTTATTTTAGTATTCTCACTTAAGAGATTTTTGTGAGGTATATTTTATGTGGATGGTTAACCCCATCATCCCCCTTTCTCGGCCCCAAAATCAATCGTTTAAGCCTTCAAATTTGCGATCAAACATTTTAAACAGGCCAAACTGCAGCGTTGTCCCTAGACGCCGCGGCGGTTTCCCGAGACGCCGCTGCGGTGTCCCACGGGACGCCACCGCGGTTTGGCATTCAAAATGACATTTTGTCTACGAACCGCCGCGACGCCCTGTCTCTTTTTTAACGGCGAACGTTATAGTGATAGTTGATTTGTCATTTTACCATACGTCAGTGGTTAACTTGTTAAAAACTATACCATAGTAGTTGACTTGTCATTGATCGCAAACCACGATGGTTGATTTGTCATTTTCCCTATTTAGAATGAGAAAGCGTGCAAATACAACGGAGAGATTAAATAGTAAGTTTTAAATCAATGTAAATGTTCATATTCTTCCCAATAACTCATTTTTGCTTAACATTTTCAAAACTATCCTCCCACCATACCATTTATCATAACTTCTAGCATTTCCTATAACAGAATTTCTTGCTGATCGTTTCAATACTCCTTAATATGTTAAGATTTTGGCTAAAACTATCACACATGTTTTGCATGCGTTTCAAGTTCTTCCTTTGCGAGAAAGAGACCAAGACAAGGACGCTGCAATTAGACTTTGTTGTTATTAAGGCAACAACAAATGATTTTTTTGTTGGAAACAAACTTCGACAAGGTGGGTTTAGATCCATTTATAAGGTAAGAAAGCAAAGATAATCTAGAATAGATATTAAATACCAAAACTTTTGCTATTAATCTCATAATTTGTCTAATAGCTATTAATCCATATTCCACGGTAGGCTATCTAATGGAGAAATCATTAGGGTGAAGAAGCTTTCCAGGAACTCGAGCCAAGGAGACCTTGAATTTAAAAATGAAGTTCTCTCGGTCGGTAGGCTACAACATCATAACTTAGTCAAGCTCTTAGGATTCAGCTTAGAAGAACTTGAAAAGCTTATTGTTTATGAATTTGTGCCCAATGCAAGCCTAGATCAATTATTATTTGTAGGGGTGTTCATGGTTTGGTTCGATTCGGCTCCAAAGTGGAACCGAACAGGTTGGTTTCGGTTTTGGATTCCCAAAACCAAAACCGGTCATATGGGAAATTCGTACCGAACTGGAAAGTTGGTTCCGGTTCCGGTTCGGTACCAATTTGGTATCGAATTTTTTTTAATATTATAATAAATTTTATAAAAATAAAAAATGTAAAAAAAAAATTTCTAATTAAGCACATTATCCTATAAATAAAACAACCTGAATAAACTAATAAATATATAAAATAAAAAAACAAGTACAAAAATTCAAAAAATAAAGTTACAAAACAAGAATCAGAATTCAGAAGAGCTGTGGTTCTACTTCCAATGATTTCATTGGTTTGGCATGTTAAAGTGAAATGACAATCCATTGCATTTCAGTCAAAAAATTTCACAATATCCCGTTCTATACCCTCTTATAATAATTGTATTTAGAGGTGGCTAACGAGCCGAGCCGAGCCGATCGAGCTTGAAAAAGTCTGGCTCGTCGAGCCTGCCGAGCTTAACGAGCCGAGCCTAACGAGCTTGCCGAGCCTAACGAGCCGAGCTTAACGAGCCGAGCCTAACGAGCCTGCCGAGCCTAACGAGCCGAGCCTTAACGAGCCGAGCGAGCCTAACGATCCTTAACGAGCCGAGCTTAACGAGCCAAATATACATAAATAATAATATCTTATATAAATATATTATAAATTATTTTCAATATTATACAATTTAAAATTATAATAAACATTTATTATTATAATGTAAAAATACTATAATTAATAATTTAATTGAATAAATATTTTTATTGAATTGAATAAATATTTTTATTACAATTTCAAAATGAAAATGAAAATTACAATTTCAAATATAAATTACAATTTCAAAGCACAACTTACAAGATAAAGAAAATATGTGAAAATGAAAATTACAATTTCAAATTTAAATAAAAATTTAGTCTTCGACATCCAAATTTTTGAATTCTTCAACTATGTCATCTTCTCGTTGTTGATCTCTCGTCACAGCGTCGTTCCAATCCTTCATGCAAATGAGTGCCTCAACGATTTCTGGTGCAAGTCTTCCTCGTTTATCATCGTACACACGTCCACCTGCACTAAAAGCAGACTCCGATGCTACTGTAGAGACCGGAGGTGTTAGTAGATCACGTGCCATTCTAGAAAGAATAAGAAATGAAATAGAGTTGACTTTCCACCAAGCCAAAATATCAAAATCCTCGGGGCAAGAAATGTTATGGTAGGTGTTAAGATAAATATCAAGTTCATTTCTTTGTGAATTATAAGAATGAAAATTGCTATCTATTTGCTTAAATATATCATACATAAAATCTTGTGGATCTCCACCACAAGCACCACTACTAGAACTAGCATGCATATCATATGAAGGAATTGAACGATTATTAGAATATTTAATTTCATAAGAAGAAAATAAATTATCAATTTCATTTCTTAATTGAGCACCATTAATTGAAGAAGAAATACCTAAATTAGAAGAAATTCTATCAAACATTATACGCACTCCATCTAATTTAAATATAGGATGCATTATGCATGCAAAACAAAAAATATGAGGTATGTTAAGCCAATATTTTTTAAATTTTTTTTCCATTTTTTCAATTAATGCACAAAATTCGTTTCTTTGTTTAAATATTTGAAAAGTACCCGTTAATTTTATAAAAATTGGGAGAACAAGATGAGTAGTGGGATAATAAATTCCCGAACATTTATTTGTAGCTTCATAAAATGGTTTTAAAAAATCAAGAAATAAATTAGCAATATCGCAACTATTATGATCAAGAGTAATACATTTTGTTTTTTCACTAATATAAGCACAAATAACTAACCAATATGGCTTAGCATTTTCTAACATTAAATAAGTCGAATTCCACCTTGTATCTACATCGGTTTTTAATTTTCTTGGTTTAAGTTGAGCAATTTTACAATATTCTTTATATTCTTGTTGTCGCGTATTAGATGAAGTAATAAAAGAAATTGCAGATCGAATAGATTCAATATGTAGCGAAATATGTGACATGCCATCTCGAACAACTAAATTTAAAATATGACAAACACATCTCATATGAAAAAGAGTATTATGAGCCGTATCTAATTGAAATAACCTTTTAAATTCAAAAATTGCAACATCGTTAGCAGCAGCATTATCTAGCGTAATACTAAAAATTCTATCTCTAATAGCATATTCTTGCAAAATTCCAACAATATATCTATAAATAGTAACGCCACTATGTGGATATTCACAACTACGAAATCCTAATATTCTTTTATTTAATTGCCAAGAGTCATCAATAAAATGAGAAGTTACGACAATATATCCTAAAGTATTAGGTGCACTCCATAAATCAGAAGTAATACAAATAGACATAGACG